>JBBYHO010227435.1:0-24193 GCA_038382025.1 Adansonia gregorii | reverse complement strand
ATACATATAATTTGAAAGGTTAAAATAACAAAATATTTCTAAATTTTACAATTTGTAATTAGTTTTTATTTTTTATTGCATGCAAATAAACTTTTAATGTGTATTTAAATAATATTTAATATTTAAATATATTTAAATTAATTTTTTAAAATTTTTCAAAGATTTTTTTCAATATGAGACCAAATTAATTTCTTTTTGGTGAAAAAAAATCAAACTAGCATTTAGTATATCAAAAATAAACTTTCTATATAGAATAAAAACTTATTTAGATGCAAATTGATTATTAAATTTTATTTTATATAATAAAAATATAAAAATTTACCTAAAAAAATTTCAAAGGCTCATTTAATTTCTTAGCGTAAGTGAAAATATCATATTCTTCGAGTTTAAATGCCTATCTTTGACTTATCGATTTTGTCCTCTTAAGAAAAGGGTGAGCCTAGAAGTATGTACCAGAATATCCCAAATCCTGCCAATTGAGTATTTAATTTATTCCCTGTTAATTAAAAGAAGTTAACTACACAAATGGTAATTGGTATTTAAAATTCTAAAAATGTTTATAAAATTTAATATGTGCGATTATATATTAAAATAAGTCATGTAAATGGGTTGGCAACGGTGTCAAACCAATAATTTGGATTAACATGGCATGCTGTTTAAAAGTTTGAAATGTAAATTGTCCATTCTTTTAGTTGAGGGATAATTCATTTTTTTTCATTATAATTTGGATATTGAATGTGTAATTGATTGTGATGGATATCAATTACATTTTAAAGTTGTATAAATATGAAATAAGTTAGTCGTACTATATATGTAGGTTGCCATACATAAAGATATAGTGTATGATTATAATTCACAATTAATATTTATAGTGAATGCTAAATTAATTTCATTATGTCTACTTGAAGAGAAAAAAAATTAGTTGTGTTAATGAATGATATGTAATCTTACATTGATAATATAATATGCTTTGTTATATGCTTTATATAAACGTGGTTTTAATATGGGGTTGGCTTCAAGGGATACCCAAGTTTTTGTGTGATGGTTGCGGCCTACATGTGCTTGGACAATGCTAGCGTGCATCGAGCTGGCTTAAGCTTTAGTTTAGGTTAAAGGTTGAGTGGATTTTATTTTTTTAAGCTCAACTCGTCTATTTTTCATAGACCAACGCAAGACCAATCGATATCTGATTAAGATGGCTTCAGTATTGATAGAATTGTCATGTCTCTCCGAACAGTTTTCTTAAAGTTTATACGGTTTCCGAGTTTGGTTTTAAAATGGTCTGAAAACGATTTTTCTAAAAGTTCTGTTCGTAATCGTTTAATCCGAAAAAACAGCATTTTGTCTGTTTTCTCTTCCTTGGACCGAAAATTCCTTAATGGTCTCTTCAAGTTTTTGTTATCTTCGTGTGAGAGAAAATATACTGCATCTTTTTAGCTCGTTCTCTTGATTAGCTGTGTTTTTAATTTACGACGTGATTAAAAAAATTTAAAAAATGATTTATACGAAAACTGTCTAACATATTAGAGGTAGACAATACTTATTTTAAGATAAAAAAAATTTCTAATCTTAACTCAATGGTTAATATTCTATTTTATAGATTTGATAAAATAATATCTTTTCTTTTTTATTATTTTACAAATTATTTTTGTTTCAGATATTACTGTTGTTTTTCTTGAAATACAGTATTGATTTTCTTTTTAATTTCTTGCCTAAGGTAAAACATATGGAAAGTAAAGGAAAATGGAAGACGATTCGTAGACAAAAAGCTCACGATTCAATCAAGAGAGGTGCAGCCTTTATCTAATCTTGGGATTGTGCCACTTGATTTTTGTTATTAATTGATATATAAAGCAAAATGCTATCAATTGTTATGAATAAACAAGAAAACTAAATGAATCAAATATTTGAACATTGTTTATATATTCCATTATTTCTGATAGATGTGTAATAAATTTTTAATCTTTTTTGACTGAATATTTCAAACTTGATTAACAATGAATGACGGTGAAAAGGATAATATTTGAAATAATATAATTAATTATGTACCACTAGCAGGCATTGCGATCCTTGCAAGAAACGAGTTAGTACAGTGTCGATGGACCAATTCCCGTTCATTTCATATAAGAAGTGACTTAGAATAACGGCTTGCTCTCTTTAGATGACTTGTACGCGAAGCAAAATCCCAAAGCAACCTATTAGAATAATAATGGGTACCTGTAAATACGCGGAGCTTAGCTAGCTATAGATAGCTAGCTAGCTAGTTTCCTGCATAAGTTGATGCCAAAAAAGTTAACCTTCAAAAAAAGAAAAAAATTAACCTCCAACACGTTTAGAATTTTAAATCTCCAATTTCAAAGTTTTTAAGTAGAAACTTTAACGGTAATTGGGGGTTTATTGAATAAATATAATTTTTTGGCGTCGACTTTTTCACGTGTTGAAAAAGGAAAAATGGGAAGCGTAATTAGTCAAAGATACCCACAATGCTATAATTAGCCTATTGAATTAGTTTCGAGTCGGATAAATTTAATTTTAATTAATATAAATATTTAAAATTTTTAAATTTAAATTATTTTAATTTTAAATTTTTTTAGATTTTGATAATTTTAATTTTAGATTTAGGTTATTTAAAATTAACATTTAAATTTATTGAGTTCAGTTATTTTGTTTAAATAATTTTAGGTTCGATTTATTTTGGATTTGGATCGTTTTGAGTTTAAATCATTTTAGATTCAAAATATTTTCTTCTACGATTCAATTTGCGGTTGTCAATTTTTTTCTCAAATCAAGTTAAATCCAATTTTAGTTCGAGCTAGTTATTCGAATTTTATAAATTAGAGTAAGAATTGACTAGTCTACCAATAAAGGAGCGAATTGATGGGAAAAAAAAACACATACACATCTTGTTGGAATTGGCTTTTGATATCGAATTTTACATATTAGTTCTTGTTAAGGGGAAATTTAGATTTCACATTACAGTATTTAATATTAATTTTCAAGTAGACTTACAAATATTTAATATCATCAAATTATATTATTGAGCTTCCATTATCACTTAAGTTAATTTCATTAAATAATTTTAATGTAAAAGTTGATTTAGTATGTATATATGAATTATTGGTTACATATTATCAAGATAATATCTAGTAAAAATATAACACATATGCATACTGAGTTAATTTTTTATTATAATTTTTTTACAAAATTAATATAAGGACTTAATTTATTAATAATAAAAATTCAATAATAAAATTTGATGAATTAAATATTTATGACTTATATATAAGTTTATGCTGATTTCAGTGATTCAAAATATAAATTAATCTCTTCTCTAACGTCACTCTCAAATGCATACATACACATATATATATATATATATTGATTAGGAAAAGAATTGATGTATAATTGTATGCATGTGTGTATATATATATATATATTATGATATCATAATTTGCTTTTTTCAAATAGGCACGATATAAATCGATAACCTTTTAGTTTAGTGGTTAGCATAGTGTTAAAAGCAGTATATAAACTTGGGTTTAATCTCAGTAATCCTCTTCTCATCACCTAATTTATCAAAAATATTTATATTCACTTTTAATTTTAAAATACAAAAGAAAATGTTATATGCAAAATTCATAATTGTAAGTATAATTAACTTTTAATTCAATTAGAAGTTATTTTATTATTTTATTTTTTAAAATTAAAAATAATTATATATTTATGTATTCTTATATGTATATAAAGTTGTCATTTATTTTTAAAATCATATTAAACTATAAAGATACGGAATTAAAAATACACGTTTTTAGTGCAGAACAATGACCCAATGAAAGTTACCGACGATCAAAACCTCTGCTCTTATTAACATTAGCATTGGAGGTGACGCTGAACACTCCCATGTTTTCCATGATTTTACTTTTGGAATCTTTTACTCTGTTTTCCCAATCACAATAGAAACCAACTCGAGCTTTTTCTATAAATACGTCATACAAGCAAGCAACAGACCAACATAAGCGTCGGTCACGGGGAGAGTTTTCATTTGTTTCAGCGAGAGGAGTGCTCCAAAAATGAAAACAAAGATGGGTTTAATCTCTGGAGTTTTGGGGTTTATTTTGCTTTGTACTCTTCTTTTCTGCAAGGCTCAGGGTGCTGTTCATAACTATTACTGGGTTGTAAGTATATACTACAAAGATACTCAAAATGCTAATATTATCTAGTCACGCTTGGATCATACCAAAGTCCTAGAAACTAATAAATTTGCTGGGTTTAACTTTAATAATCATTCAAGGAATAATATTTGCAGGTGAAGGAGACTAATTTTACCAAGCTGTGCACCACATCCACCGTTCTTACTGTGAATGACAGTTTTCCAGGGCCAGAGATTCATGCTAAGAAAGGTGATACTGTTTTCGTCACTGTCCAGAATGACGGGCCATATGGTATCACCATTCATTGGTATATTGATATTTTCTCTGAAACAGTCTCTTGAAGATTAAATTTTTTATATGGAAACAGTAGAAGCTTAAATTAAGAGAAAAAAGCATAACAGATAAAGAAAAATATTATATTTGCAGGCATGGAGTTAGAATGCCGAGGAATCCATGGTCAGATGGTCCAGAGTACATCACCCAATGCCCAATAAAGTCTGGAGGAAATTTCACACAGGAGATCAATCTGTCTACAGAGGAAGGAACAATCTGGTGGCATGCTCATAGTGACTGGTCGCGTGCCACAGTCCATGGTGCCATCAAAGTTTTTCCGGCCAACGGAACCAGTTATCCGTTCGATGAGCCAGATGGAGACGAAACAATTTTATTCGGTAGGTGATTCAGTACTGATGATGATCAGCATGATTCAGAGCATGCTGATACGTTTAATAAAAGGTTTTCTCTCTATCGGTTCTGTTTTTCACAGCTTTGGTACAAATTGTTCATTAAAGCTTGTTTTTGGTGGCAGCATCCTGGTACAAATCAAACGTGATGGATGTACTAGAAGAAGCTACCTCAACTGGCGGTGATCCAAACGTTTCAGATGCTTACACCATCAACGGTGAACCTGGGGACTTGTACGATTGCTCTAATGGTATATAAATCAAGACAAAAACCATTATTCCATTATATCCTTCCAGGATTATCTATGCTTTTGAGTCCTACTAGCCTTTAACATCACCCTATTCTAAGATAATGACGAAGGAACAGAGAGATACCGGTTATCTCAACAGGCTAGTGGCTAGTTACTGCCAATCTAATGGGTTGTTGGCATCTTTGCAATTAAATGCATGCCTACAAGAAAATCAGCTAACTTCTAACTGTTTTATCTATTGGGTTCGGTTAATATACTTCAAAAATATCAAGATCCGGTGATTTAGGGTCCGCCACCTAATTATAATACTTTTGAATTGTTTAATTTTGGTCAAACTAGATTCATGACAGTAATTATCAGTTTCATGCCTTCAACATGATGCAGGGATACTGTACTCTATTTTAAAAATTAGAATTGGTCTCAAATTAATTAGTAATGCAATATGATTTTATATCTGGTTGCAGAAACAATGTACAGTTTATTGGTTGAGACCGGCAAGACTTATCTCCTTCGCATTGTCAACTCAATCCTGAATGAAGAAATGTTCTTCGCAATTGCGAACCACAACATGACAGTTGTTGGGTCGGATGGAGCATATGTCAAACCCTTTTCTACTGATTATTTATTCATTACTCCAGGCCAAACCATGGACGTCTTGGTTACAGCAAACCAATCAGCCGGTTACTACTACATGGTTCTAACTCCTTTTCTTGATACCGACTCTTCATATGACAACACCACCTCTAGGGCACTTCTCAAATATAGTGGAAACTATACACCACCAACCTCAATTCCTACTCCCACATTTCCTAATATTAGTGACTCAATATCTGCACAACTCTTCGTGGTTCGATTGAAGAGTTTAGCTGATGCAGCTCACCCAATCAGCGTCCCCCGAAACATTACTAGAAACATCTTCATGACAGTATCTGTTAATCTATTCGCTTGTGATGCCGATGCAACAAATTGTACAGTTGATGGCAATAATAAGCTTGCAGCAAGCTTAAACAATAATAGCTTTGTGATGCCATCAACCGCCCTGCTACAACAATATTATGACAATAATCTTAATGTGAGCCTTATTGCTGATGAGCTCCCAAATAAGCCGCCTACTCCTTTTAACTACACAACTGTGGCGAACATGTCGGCATATACAAATGAAGGAACACAGGTGATAACATTGAATTATGGTGACGAAGTGGAAATTGTGTTCCAAGGGACGAATATAGGGGCGACGCAGAATCATCCCATGCATCTTCATGGCTACAGCTTTTATTTGGTTGGAACAGGTTCTGGGGATTTTGACAATAGCACCGACGGTGACCGTAGTAGGTTTAATTTGGTTGATCCACCAGAAGTCAACACTATTGCTGTCCCCAGGAAAGGATGGAGTGCCATTAGATTCAAAGCCGATAATCCTGGTATATATATATACGCATATTTCTTCACTTATATCTCCTAAAATTACTTGCATACCATATTTGATTTATGCATTAATTATCCAATGTTTATTTTGTTTTCTTTTTTGAATCAGGGGTTTGGTTTATGCACTGCCATTTCGAGCGGCACACAACCTGGGGAATGAGCACTGCTGTTATAGTGAAGAATGGAGACACCAACGAAACAAGCATGCGTCCACCACCTTCTTATATGCCTCCTTGTTCTTAAATCTTAGTGCTTAAGGTTTGTCAAAATAACGAGTGTATGACTTAATAAAGTCATAGAGACTATGTTTAAAGTAAAAAATTTCTAGCAAATCTGTGTACCTCGCTTGTCTCTAAATATCAAATATCAATTAATTAATACGTACCAAAAAAAAAAAATTAATTACTCGTCCATTCATGGTTAACAAAATCTATTTTAAAATTTCGTACCTTAAAAGTTTTTTGGACGCTAAATATTTAGTCACACGAGATATTAAACGTTCTCTTATTATTTATTTACGGGAAACATTTTTTGTACATACTTGTTGCACCCCTTTTGCCCACCTGTGTGTTGCATAGCTGGTAATAATAGGCTGTAAAAAAATTTATGATCGGATCACAGTTTAAATTTTTTAAAAAATTTTATTCAAGTTTGGCACTTACAAGCTTATTTTATTATAAAAATATATTAAAATATTAAAAATATATTATATATATATATTTATATTTTAAAATTAAATTTAAATAAAAATATATAGTTTTGATTAATTGAACAATAAAACAACTCTGTCGTGCTGAAGTAAATAAAAAAATTATGTCCAAACTTTGTCCAATTTAAGTTGAAACTATTAGAACGGATAGATTATTTAACTTTTGAATAATTCTACTTAATGGACAAGAGATGTACAAAAAAATCTTTTATCTCTAAAGGGACAAGGAAATTTTAACTTAATTCTTTAAAACACATACATAAAATTCATTTAGTATTGAATTAAATGTTGGTATACTATTATTATTATTATTGTTTCCATTTCAATTTTAGTTTTATTTAAAATATTTATTTTTCAACTAGGGAGATGCAAATAACAAGGTTAACCATTTAACTAGCTTAAGCTCAAAAAAGTTACTTTAAATATTGGGGTACAACTGATAACACCTATACCCCGCCTAAATAAAAAGTTCCAACTTGAGATTAATTGATTCAAAAATTATACCCCACTTGCCCAACTTTTGTTTTCCAATTGGTAGTACTTGAATTGTCATCTATTTCCATAGTTTTAGATTAATGCACGCGGTTTCCCTTTGGCCACAGGTCAATAAAGTCGTAGAAACTGCTGAATTATGAAATAATATAAATGCAATAATAGCAACTTTTTCTTGTCGTTTAATGCCACAAAAGTAAACAATGTGGGGGTGCCCTCCGTTTTAAAGTTTCTTCGTAAAAGATTCCTGTTTTAAAGAATTCATAGAGAAGTATCTCTGTTTTAGAACAAAATTTCTTCCATTTTTATGATCAAACTCGATTTTGTTAGTTGGCAGGGAAAAGGGGTAGATTTACGAATTATGGTTATTGTCACCATTTCTATTTCTTTGGAAAAAGATGAAATTTAAATTGATTTAGTTGAGAAAAGCACCCCCCATGTTTTAATCATATAGTTATCCGGGCAATTTTGTAATAACTGATAAATTGAGGGATGAAATCATTAGAGGTAATTTTGCATAAAAAACAATAACATCTATTAATTCGTGTAATTATGTTATATTCATATAATGTTTTCATATTATAATTTTATTCAAGCATATAAAATAAAAAAATTTTTATTTGATTATTTATCACATACAATAATTTTTATTGATTATTTAATATAATAATTCTTTATTCAATAGTATAAAAATTAAACAAATATGATCTTATTTAAAAAATAAAGAACTAATCATTATATAACACGTAGCTCAAAATTATGGGTTTTTTAAATAGTGTCACATATGAGCTTGACATAAAAAAATTAACTAAAACACAACATGACATGACATAAAAAAATAATATGATAATGATATGAACACACGAACTTAAATTTATATCAAATGAATATAACAGAATTTAGCGCTATTTGATGCCAATAAGACCAAGTAAACATGAAACACGAAGCAAATTTTATTAAACTTGAACCTAAAAATATAGGAAATTATAAATTTACCCTAAATTGGTAACTCAGATATTAAAGGTGACCTATAATGCAAAAAATTACAGCTAAATCTCTAATTTTTTCAAAATGATACTTTAACCCTAAAATGGTGAAAAATGCAAAAAATACTTTTAAAATGACCAAAATACTGTAGATGAGTAATGTGATGTGGAAAAAGATCATTTTGACCCCAAAATGCTAGGCTTTACTAACTGGTCCCTTAATTTTTCTAACTTTGCAAAATAATCCCTGCATAAAATAAATATCATAAAACAACACAGAACACATCAAAATTAACATGGAAAACATGTCAAAGATCATCATAAGTATTCAACCAAATAGACTTGACCTTAGAACAATTTTTTCACCTTTTTTGCAAACAAGTCGATAAACTCTACAAAATTAAAAAAAGACCTCTAAAATCTATAAAATGTATACTATGCATCAAAACATATTAACGATGCATAAAAAAAAAATCCTTGAAGGCCCATGAAGCATTCGACCAAACTTATAGGGCCTAAAAATATTTTTCTTTTCATTTTTATAATTTAGTCTCTATACGACATCAAACGTAAAATCAAACATCAAACATATCCAAATCAACACAAAAATCACATGAAAAGTTACAAGGAAGGTTCGGCCAAATACCTTTGGCCTTGGAACAATGTTTCACATTTTACAAATATGCCCATAAACTTTCTAAAATTGCAAAAAGACTCTTAAAAGGTTAAGAATGCATGAAATACATTTAAACATGTTGAAAATAAATGAAAAACAACCATAAAGGTCTTAACATGGATTCGGCCAAGCTTGGATGGCCATGAATTTTTTTTTTAATTTAGTCCATAGATTTTCTATATTTACAAAATAAACTAGGAAATCAAAACATCACGAAATCATCCAACTTGGGTTTAGCCAAGCATGGAAGTACCCTTCCAAGGTCTTTAAAAATTTGAGAAAATTTATTTTTAAGCCTTTATAGATTTTAAATATCACAAAATAATCCAAAAACCATGGCATTAAGCATAAAAAATTATCCAAAGGCCTTAGTCATTTTTGGCTAGCATGTATTTCACAAAAAAATAATTTTGTCAGCACCTATTTTCATGAATATCAATATGAACAAATGTCATAATTTTTATAAGCTTAAACATACAAAAAATCAACATAAATCAACAAGAAAATATTAAGAAAATAATATAAAATAAATACATGAAAATAACAATATTTCTATCAACAAAAACAAATTATCTTGATGAAGTTAACATATTATTAATAAAAATCAAATATAGTAATGAAATCAAAAAACTTTGTTTATAGCCATCATACTTGGCCTTTCAATATGAATTAAAATACATGAGCATAAGCATGATTTTGGCTCACTAAAAGGAAGAATCAAGCATCAAATGAACCAAAAAAAAAAAAAAAATCCTACAAGAGAAACTACCTAAACAAGTTTGAAAAATAAAGAAAATTTTGTTTTTTAGTGTTTTTTGGTATGGAAAAGCTAAAGTCCCCTAAATAAACCATCTAGGAAATCAGCCAAAGGATGTAAGAAAGGCCCTTGGCCGAACGGGTTCTAGCACATTCTATATTTTTTTTATTTTATTAATTTTTTTAAATTTATCTTTTTATATTTTTTGTGTTTTGATAAGATTTTTTAATTGATTTTGTCTTTTTAGTAGTTATCAAATGTTAGTTAAAAAGGTAGGGCATAAGTCATGTGGGCTAAGTTTGGGTATAATAATGATTTTGACGATATTAAGCTTAATGATAAAATTATTAAATTAAATCTCATATAATTGAACTATGACATTATGGAATTAAGTATAATTATTGATAACTTTGTGAAAATGTATGAAAAATAAAATTATAATTGCAATTTTTATGAAAATAGTGAAAAAAAATTAAAGTGAAAGGACTAAATTGTAAGAAATTAGAAGTTATAAATTGACAAATTTAGTTATAAATTTAATCATGTAAAATGATCAATTAAACGTCCATATAAAAATTTTGGAGAGAGAAAAAAAATTAGGCTTTGTTGTAATATTAAAATGGTTCTAATTGTGCCTTTGGCTTGCTGAAACAAAAAAAAAATATTGGGCTCGTAGAAAATAAAATGAGCTTAGTAGAAAAAAAAAAAGTTTGGCAAGCTTATTGGAAAGTTAATGGGCTTCTTAAGCCCATTAAATTTAATGAGCTTAAAAGCAGATGAAATAGAAAATATATTTTGACACATTAAAAATAAAATTAATAAAGTTTACATAAAAAACATTTAAAAAAGAGTTTTTTTTTTAATTTTAAGTATAAGAAAAAAGAAATTAAAAATTTCAAACTCATAAAATTTATGAGAAAAAACCTTTACAAAAGAAAATTAATATTTAAAAAAATAAAAAACTCATAAAATAAATTAGAATTTCAAAAATGAACTAATATGAATTTAATGAAGGTGTTTGAAGAATTTAAAATTCCAAACATAGAAAAATTCTACAAAAAAAAAATTTACGAAGCAGAAAATTTTATATTTTAGAAACGAGAAAATTTCAAAATTATGTTGAGATATTTATAAAAATGAATCAAAATTGAGATATTAATCAAAATATTAATAATAAAGATAAAAAACTTAGATCCGGCATAAATTTTACCCAAAAAATTTTGTGAGCATGACACTTGAGGTATTGTAAAAAATTCAAAATTAATGAATAAAATGTTAATACGGATTTTTCCATGAATAGTTTTGATTTTTTTGGAGTGTGTATTAGTATTTACACTGGTTGGTAAAATATACTATGGTTAACTCCCCAAATTTGGAAAAATCTCAAAAAATTTATAAAATGAAAAATTTGATTGTGGTATCATCTATAAAAATAAATTTCAAAATTTATCAAGAACATATCTTAAAACTAATTTTTTTTCAAGAATATTTATTCTTTTTATTAGAGATTTGTTCTTTACAACTCTTAAAATTGCACTTTTTTTGTCACGTGCACTTGTAGCCACTTAGACATGACTAAGAAGGCTTTGAAAATGCTTAGTTTGCTTAGAGGAGGTCAACCTCTACCAAGAAAACTACTAGGTTTTCAATCTCGGGTATTTAAGATTATGGAAAAAAGGTTTAGACGAAATTAGGTGTCTACATTTAAATTAGTAAAACAAAATTTTTGAAATTTTTGAGAAATAAAACATTCTTATTTCACTAGGTTTTTTTTGAAGGAATAAGAAAAATATTTTTCTTTTCAAAATCAATTAAAATATAATTTAGTTTAATTCAAATAACAACATAATTTTAAATAATTTCAAATATGAGAATTATAATTAAATATTAAAAAATTAAAATCGACTTAAATTTAAGATTTGGTTAACACGTAAGTAATAGGTATGAATCTATGCGTATCATGAAGTGTTCATTTTTTCTCGCATGTAAATGAAACTCTGGTTATCATGTAAATCTCAGGGTATATTTTTGAGGATTTCATAACCTTTAATAGACAAACACTGTAATTGAGCAATCTTATCTAGCCTAAGTAGATTGGCGGCGACACTAAGTTAATTGGCTAATTTCATAATGAACATTTATGGAGAAATCAAATGAGCGATTAGATTCAACAATTAAGTCCTGACCCAACGTGACAAAAGAAACTTATGTGTCCAAGTTCAACATGTTGGATTTCCATTCAGCACATTACAACAGCTTAGTGACTTTATTGGGGAGACATAAGAGAGTCGGACCTAGAATTAATCAGTGTTATCCAATATCTTAATTAATTGGTTTTAATTAAAATTTAATTATAATTCCCCTTGGTTTTCTTAGGTCATAATTTATGCATTATTATTGTTACTTGATTTATTTATTTCTTATTATGTATATTCCTGTTATATTATTTTGTTTTTATTTGAAGTATGTTGTATCAGGGTTGTAAATAGGCTATAAAAGATTTGTTTTTTACCTTGTACACATTGTGTGCATGCACATACATTAGTTTCTCCTCCAAACTTATGGACTGGCATATGTGATTTGATTTTTTAGGAAAAGGGTGAAGTAACTCTACCTTTATAAGGTTTTAGTCCTTGCATAGCTAGTGAAAAACATATTGAGTGTAAATTCTTATGCTTTCGTAAGGTGTTAGGATCTACATGGGCCTAGTAAAGTTCTCATTTATGTTATACCTTTTTAACAGAAACCTGTGATGGGTAAGATAATGGTGTCTCATTAGTTCTTTTTGGACTCTAGGAGCATTTCAAGAACCACCTTAGATGTTAAAGTGAGCTTTATGTAATGAATCATAGTGGCAAGCCTAAGTAGAGCCATGCTAAACTTTTGATAGAACTTCTTTAAAATTAGGTATAAACGAGGAACACTTTTTCTTTTACTCTTTGTAACATAATTTTGAGGGCAATAATGAACCAAAATACATATTTAATAAGCTTAAGGCTTTAAGGTTACCCATCATCTTTTCTTAGGTGTCTAGAGCTCCGATCAACTTGCTTTGTTCCTCATTATGCCAAAACACTTTACCTACAATAGACAATGACTTGGATTTCGGTACCTAAAAGATACACCTTAATGTTGATTGGGGGTGTGGGGGTGGACAGATTAATCGGGGGTCTGGGGGTGGACAAACATTAAAGTGCATTTTTTTAAAGTCTTTAAATGTTAATTGTAAGGTCTTTTGTTTCCTTTGGAACCCATATTTGTTTAGTTTTAAATTAAGTCCTTTTTTAATAGGACTTGTTTGTAAAGTATGACCACAAAAACTACAATGAGCACATTTGTTCATACTCAATTGAAAAAAAAATTCTAAAATAATTTTTATTTTCATTTTTCAAGCTTTCAAGTTTCTTTTTCAAATCAAAATTTTCTTTTTCTAAAACTTTAATTTTCTTTTAATAAGCCTCAAATTTCATTTTGGGTTAATATACCATTGGCCCTTGTACTATAACTCAATTCATAATTTAGTACCTAAAGAAAAAATTTTTCAGTTTGGTACTTTAAGTTCAATTATGTCTCCTATTACACAAAAAGAAAATGGCTCCTCAGTAACCAATAGCAACATGCCACGTGGCATTATTTTTGAAGGAAAAATATTTAATCCATGTCAACAGAAGTAATAGGCATGTGGAAAACAATTGAAATGAAAAACAAAGATAATCTTATTTTTTTGAAATATTTTAAGTTAAAACTTAAAAAAAATAAAATCAATCTAAAGGTAAAAAAAATAAAACCATTAGGCTTCTTGCTCAAACATAAGGGTTTGGATTTGCTAAAAAGAATTGAAATTATTGGGAATAGATTTGAGTGTAAAATTGGTTTCAATCGAGAATCGAGTTAATAGGCATTTTGCAATTTGCAATTTTGAAGTAAAATGTAGAGGAAAAATGATGGTTCGGGAGATTTATTTGGTTTGATTTAGGGTTTAGTATTTGATATTGAATAAAAATTGGTTAAGGTTTCAAAAAAATTAAGGTTTAGTTTTTAAATCAATTTAGGGTTTAAAAAATAGGTTTAAGGTTTTTATATGATTTGTTTTATAGGTTTAGAGGTTTTGATTCATTTAAGTTTAGATTTGAGAATCAACTTATGATGTACTTTTGATTTTTGTTGATTTGTTAGGATATTGAGGACTGGACTTTGGAATTGTGAAGAGGTACTGGGGATTCATCAGTGATTTTTGCCTTTCACTCTAATACTTTCACACAAAGGTAAGTCTTTTTAAATTCTATGCCCTTTGCTAGCATTGACTAAATAATGAAAATACATATATTTATATGATTGTGTTGCTGCAAAAAAAAAAGAAGAGAGATATGGATCTCTTATGCATTGGCTATATGATAAGGCTTGTTTTAAGAATAAATACTCTACATTGTATATTAGGTTCTGTGATTCATTATTTTGGGTCCCATATATATTATTCGTATCTGTTTCAGGATAAAAGAAGTTGCATAATGTAGTAATATTATATTTTTTTTACTTTGTTTATTTGTTTAACAGGAAGATGGTCTTGCAAATGCAAACATTAGTTGTGAAAATAAGTGGTAATTTTGTTACAAATCCTCATATAGCTTATGTGGGAGGGGATGTAGAAGAATGGTTTATAGATCCTAATTTTTTGCCTTATGGTGCATTATGTGAAATGGTGAAAGATGCCGATTATACCTCCATAAATTATTTTTTTTTTACTTAGTACCAAGAAAGGATTTGAATAATAGACTTAGAGCGTGCTATGATAATGTGTCTTTTGTATCATTTATAAATCATATAGAATACATAAGGGTCTTGCATATTTATGCAGAGCATGAAATTGACATAACAGAGGAAGCTAAGTATGTCCTATTACTGCAAAATGTAGAACATGAAGTAAGGCCATCAAATGAGATAAAGAGTAATGTGTAGGTGAGGCATCAAAGGCTTATAGCCCTACAAGTAATGGTGTAAATGATAGATATAAGTGGATCACATGGGTTGATTAATGGGGAGGAAGATATGTTGGCTAATGTTAGAATCCATCAAAGTAAAGGTAAAGGTATGGGTGGACTAAGTAAGGATAAGGATGAGTTAGAAAATAGTGATAAGGATAAGCTTTTAGAGACCAAGTGTTGTTTGATAATGAGGATAAAAAGATAAAAGAAATAAAAAAATAAGGAATTTAGGGGGAGGAAGAAAAAGAAAACTGTCTTCTAGTGATGTCCAAGAAAAGTTAAATTTTGAGGGTTTTGTGAGGGTAGTAAAAAGAGAAAGAAAGTAGCTCAAGATAAAGGTGAGAAAGATGATTATAGTAGAGGTGAAAGAGATGATTCTAGTGGGGGTGAGATTGAATCCATAGAGTCTTTAGATATTGGTCATTATGAGAGTTATGAGGCTGAGAAAGTTGTATGCAAGAAAACTAGGAAAGTCTTCTTTGATCCTTCAAATCTAGTCCCTATCTTTCAGCTTAGGATGACATTTGACAAAGCAAAACAGTTAAAAAAATGCCTATATAGGTTTTTAGTAGCAAAAAGATTTGATTATAAGTTCATTAGGAATGAAAAACATAAGGTAAGAGCTAGGTGTAAGGTAGATGAGTGTCCATTCTTAATTTATGCTTGTCGCAACGTGGCTTGAATGCGAATCTTGACCAAGCCCAACTTAAACAGCCCTTGACTGTATAAGTGGTGATGTATCATTATTTCAAAACTATTTATTCTTTTTTTGGCCATATCGATATTAATACTCTTTTTTCTGAGGACTCATTAGTTAAGATGAATCATTCACCCATCTTAACCTTAAATAGTCATCACGAAATGACCATTTGTTTGGATTCACCACCAATTTATTTTGGCCAAGTTAGATTTATCACCCGTCGGAATTAATGCTTTAAAGGTCACAAAACCCTGAAGATAAATTTTATGGTCTATAGAGTACCAAAGATTGCTTTTAAGGGTTTGAGAGTCAGTTACAGCCATAAGTAAGGATCGACCCTCTTGTGGTGCCTAAAATTGGTACCTTATTGATCATGGTTAATTTGAACTTTAATTTTTTATCCAGCTTCAGTATTTGGTATTTACTTACAAATCCTGTATTCTTAAAATAAGATTTTATTATTCCATGAGAAAAAAATCAAGGTTTTGTATTTCGAAAATCAAAATTTCTTATGCACCCCCACTAGAGCATGAAAGTTTTTTATTACTCCTTTTTACACCCAACAAAAAACCAAAGGGACATAAAAGGTTTTAAAAAACCAAAATGCCTTTCACATCCTACTAGAGTACTTGGCAGAATGTGAAAGGTTTTTATTTGTATAAAATTCTCGATTTCCATTTTGAAAAGGGTATCTCATCATTAGAATGATTCATAAAACCCCTATCACATATAAATGGAAGGAATTTTATGCATCACTCTAACTCTGAGACATTGCCCTTATTTTACAAAGACGTACGATTTTTATTTGAAACAAAAATAAAAGACCTATGGCTCGGTTCAGACACTAAAGTACTAATTCAAATCTAAGGATTAAAAAGATAAAAGAAAAATGAACCTATCCTTAAAGTATACCTTTAGCATAGAAACACCCAGAGGTTACTTAAGACTAGGTTTTAAGAACAAATAAAAATATTCTTAAGGCTTACGATCGATACTGAGGCACCCAGTAATTACTTAGGATTTGGTTCTAAGGGAAATTAAAGTATTCCTAAGGCTTATCATTGACACTAAGGAACTTGATAACTACTTAGGATTGGGTTCTAAGGAAAAATTAAAAAAAAAATTCCTAAGACTTACCATCGACACTAAGGCACTTGATAACTACTTAGGATTGGGTTATGTGGAAAATTAAAAAAAATTCTTAAGGCTTACCATCGACACTAAGGCACCCAGTAACTACTTAGGATTGGGTTTTAAGGAAAATTAAAATATTCCTAAGGTTTACCATAAACACTAAGGCACCCGATAACTACCTAGGATTGGGTTCTAAGGAAAATTTTTTAAAAAAATTCCTAAGGCTTACCTTCGATACTAAGGCACCTGGTAACTACTTAGGACTGAGTTCTAAGGAAAACTAAAATATTTCTAAGGCTTACCATCAACACTAATGCACCCGATAACTAGCTAGGATTGGGTTCTACGAAAAATTAAAAAAAAAATTCCTAAGGCTTACCATCGATACTAAGGTACCTGGTAACTATTTAGAATTGGGTTCTAAGGAAAATTAAAATATTCCTAAGGTTTACCAAAGGTTTACCATCGACACTAGGGCACTCGGTGACTACTTAGGACTAGGTTCTAAGAAAAATTAAAAATTTCCTAAGGTTTACCAGCGACACTAAAGCACCCGGTAACTACTTAAGATTAGGTTCTAAGGAAAATTAAAAAAATATTTCTAAGACTTACCATCGACATTAAGGCACCCGGTAACTACTTAGGATTGGGTTCTAAGGAAAATTAAAAAAAAAATTCCTAAGGCTTACCATCGACACTAAGGCGCCTGGTAACTACTTAGGATTGGGTTTTAAGGAAAGTTAAAAAAATTCCTAAGGCTTACCATCGATACTAAGGCACCTGGTAACTATATAGGATTGGGTTTTTAAGGAAAATTAAAATATTCCTAAGTTTTACCATCGACACTAAGGCACCCAATAGCTACTTAGGATTGGGTTCTAAAGAAAATGAGAAAAAATATTCCTAAGCCTTACCATCAGCAGTAAGGCACTTGTTAACTACATAGGATTGGGTTCTAAGGAAAAACTGAAAAAAATTCCTAAGGCTTGCCATTGACACTAAGGCACCCGGTAACTACTTAAGATTGGGTTCTAAAAAAAATTAAAATATTCTTACGGTTTACCATCAACATTAAGGCACCTGGTAACTACTTAAGATTGGGTTCTAAGGAAAATTAAAATATTCCTAAGGCTTACCATCGACACTAAGACACACGGTAACTATTTAGGATTGGGTCTAAGGAAAATTAAAATGTTTCTAAGGCTTACCATCGACACTAAAGCACCCGGTAAGGAAAATTACAAAACTATCTTAAGGGGTATACCTTCAACATGAAAGTATCCCGGTACCCTTAATGGACTCAAAAATAACCTTAAAAGGCTGAATGAACCTTAAACATTCACCTTCGGCATAAAAGCATCCTATTAAAAAAATTACAAAAATGCCCTTGGGATATACCTTCGACATGAAAGTGTTCTGGTACCCCTAATGGACTAAAAAATGACCTTAAAAGGCTAAACGAACCTTAAACTTTCACCTTTGGCATAAAAGCATCCTGGTGAGGAAAATTATGAAAATGCCCCTAGGTATACCTCTGGCATGAAAGTATCTCGGTACCCCTATTGGACTCGAAATGACAAGTAATGATGATTCTTACTCTAAATGGGTAATTTAGATTATAAAAATGACGTAAACAATGAAAATTGCTAATGGGTCACTAAGTTTTCAAAAATTGCATACCCTAACGGAGAACCAAAAAAATATGAAATATTTTTATATTTTTAATACCTCACCGGAGGACCAATGGGATGCTAAAAATATTGAAAATAATCTAAGTGGATCATTTCATGCCAAAGATAACCATTTTGTCCTAAAAATGCTAAATTTCCCTAAAGGTCCATAAACTTTCTCGATTTTACACATAGGTACCTAAGTAAAAAAATAACCTAAATCATCACAAAATATAATTAATCGGGTAAAAATCAGCATATAAATGATGAAGAACATCCACAAGAAGGTTCAGTCAAACACCTTTGACTAAAGAACAAAATTTTTCATTATTTGCAAACTAGCCCCTAAACTTTAAGAAATTACAAAATACCCCATAAAGTGTGAAAAATACCTAAAGCGTGATATGAAATACCCAAAATCAGTTTCCAAGTAATCCATGAAGCTTTTGGTCAAATCCTTTGACCGTAAAACAAAAAAATTCTATTATTTGCAAACTAATCCCTAAACTTTTAGACATTTACAATTTAGTCCCTAAGTTTACAAATATTACAAAATAACTTAAAAACCCTAAAATAAAAGCAAAAATAAACATATAGTTGCCATTATCAACCCCAATCAGGTTCGTCCAAGGCATTGAAAGCATCAAGACAAAATTTTTTCATTATGAAATTTCATAAACAATATCATAATTTTATAAAAAAAATTAAGCTTAAAAATACAAAAAAAAAACTAATAGTTCAATATAAATCATCATAAACATAGCATAATATATATCACAAAACATGTATTCATAGAAGATAATATCATTATTACACAGTATTATCAACCAGGGTGTCTATATGAGGGAGGGGGAAGTTGTCTTTTAGGCTTGCTTGATTAAGGTCTCGGTAATCTATACATATTCTAACTCTTCTACCTTTCTTGGGAACTGGGACAATGTTTGCAACCTATTCTGGATATTCGGCCACATTTAGAAATCTAGACTCAAACTGCTTCTTAACCTCTTATTTTATCTTCAAAAATATCTTCGATTTCATTCTCCTTAGCTTCTGTTGAACCGGTTTGCATTTCAGCTTTAAAGGTAATTTATGAACCATAATCTTCGCATCCAATCCTAGCATATTTTTATAAGACCATGCAAAGATGTCTCAAAATTCATGCAACAAATTTATCAGATCTTCTCGGGTGAAAACCTTTATAGCGATTCCTATTCTGATCTCCTTTTTATTATTTTCATCATTCCCTAAATTAATAATCTCAGCGGGCTCTTTATAGGGTATTATGCACTCATCTTCTCATTCAATTATTTTTAACAAATCAGGAGGCAAGGTATGATCATCAACATTTTCTCCAAGATCGACCTCGTTCAAGCAAATAGTCTATTCAAAATTAACCTCTAAATCCTAATCAGATTTATCTATTTCTTTTTAAAGACAAAAGCATGGAAGAAATGGGCAAAAGAATATGGGATATGAATGAGGTATGAATGCAAAAAAAAAGGGGAAAAGAGATGTTAAGATAAGAAATCATAAAAGAAACGTATGTAAGATAGGAAAAAAGCCAAGAAAGATTATATAAGGAAAGATTACGTACATTTCATTTTTATTGATGGTAAATTAATATTTTGAGTTCTTATAAATAGATCTATCGATAACATAGTTCATTTCATGGTTATTACTTTGGGATTGGCCTAGACACTATGCTTTTCTCAGCACATGTCCAATTCCTTAAAACATATCTAGGGGGCATGGGTGAATCCCATGATCCTTAGTTTTCATCATCTCTTTGAATGGCAGCCACATAATGCTCTCAAAGGCTTCATTGATACCTAAACAATGTTCCTAGTTGCTTTATCTTTATTTTTCAAATTGACTCCTCTATAGCAAAAAATTTCCTCCAATAAAGGGTAGGAAGTTGATTTCTGGCCTGATTGTTAGCCAACACCTAGGGATGGCTATTTTTCTCTCAATTTTTTTGAACATTTTCTTTTAAACTCTTTCCGGCTTGAAGCCTAATCCATATTTGTCTTTCTTACCATTGACATTAATGGCCTAGCTGATTCCTTGCAAACATCTTTTGAGGCCTTTTTCAGCTAAAGCTTATTTCCCTATTATCAACTTGAAGCCCAGACGCGTGCTTTTTAATAACCTCGGTTTAAGGATGACTGACCCTTTTAATATAAAGGTTACGTTGATCATCTCAAAAACTCTAAAAAAGCATTCATTAGTTTTAGCATTTGTGTAAATGTAAGAAGCCTCTGTAGACATCATAGCAACTATGTCTTCTTCCCTAGACAGACTCAGCAATTTTTCATCCATTATAAACCTGACTTTTTAATGTAAGGATGATGGAACGGCCTCGGTGAGATGAATCCATGGTTGCCTAACATATAATTATATGCTGGAGTGATATTCATAACGTGGACTCGATTTCAAATGGACAAGGACCAATTTTTAGAGCAACTAAAATAGTTCCTTTGATGGGACTTTGATGTCCCTCTTTGTTCCATCAAAAGCCCTAACAATCAAATCGCATTGTTTAACTTGGCTAACATCCATAGGCAAACAGGATAGTGTACTCCATGACATAACATTTAGAGTAAAGCCATTATCGATAAGGACCTTAGGTAGTATGATCCCTTTGCACCGAGTCGTGATGTGAAGGGCTTTTGCTGAAGTATTACCTCTTGGCAAAATTTTATCCTCACTAAATGAGATAAAGTTGTCAGCAATAATATTGTTTACCAAGTGGTCCAGTTTGTTAATAGAAATGTCCTGAGGGACAGAGGCTTAATTTAGTACTTTTAGCAAAGTGTTCCGATAAAGTTTAGAACTAGGCAACAGAGTTAGCAAGGAAATCTTTGCTCGTTGTTGCTGTAATCGCTCCACAACACTGTATTCATTGTGCTTGAAATACTTTAGGAATTCAATTGCCTCTTTTTTTTTACTGGTTTTTGCTTTTCTTCCGGGACATCCTTGATAACCATCGTCTTTCTAGATGTTTCTTTCTCTTTTTTTACTCATTTCACTGGTTTCTTGATCGTATACACACTCGCTTCTTGTAACAAGGCTGACACTTATGATATCAACGGATGCCAATTAGGTAGTAACAGCTTCTGGACTGGTAGCCCCGTCATTATATTTCAATGGCACATGTTTACTATCTTGATAAGAGAACGGCATTAGTGGCCTTATAATCAGTCTGGGGGTAATATTCACCTTTGGAATCATGGTCTGGTTGTAACGAATGATGAGAAGGTGGTCGATACCGTATGAGGGTTGTAACGATCCTTCCCCCACCATATTGACTGATTTTTCTGCTTTTGCTTAAATCTGTTCTAAAAACTCGATCTCACCATTATTCATCATCCCTTGAATCAAAGCTCAAAATTCTAGGCAACTCTACATGGTGTGCCCTAAAGTCAAGTGATACTTACAGAAATTGACACCATCGTTAGATTATCCTTTAATGCTTTCTCAATTTTGGCTAAGGATTTTAGCTTTGGTCAGCTATCCATACTTCCTCCAAGGGTGTTTTGACCTTTTCCACATTCAACTTCCTCTATTGCCTATTTTTAATGCTGATGAAATTAACTCTAGGCCCAGGATGATCTGGCAAAAGGTTTGCTGCCACATTGAGAGCTGTGCATTCTCTAACTTGAAAATGCCTCTATTAAGAAGGCTTTAAACTTTATGCTTAAAGGGTTGGTAGTTTTCAATTAAGTGACCCAACAATGCATGTATTCACAGTGTAGGTTCGGGTCATACCAGCTGAGACAATTACCTTCATACTATTTAGCAAAAACTAGGGCTACTAGCATTACTTTTGAATGTTTGTCAAACATTTCCTTATATGAATAAGGAAAAGGGTCAAAATGGGGTCTGGTTTGATTGGTTCTTTGGGGTTATGTATCAGTGTTGGTTCTTGGTTGGTTTTGGGGAAGCAAGTTTAGAATGGTAGCATGCATGGCTATTGAAATAAGTGCTACGAGTGTGTTGTATGAATAAGTATTTTGGGGCATTTATCTTGGATTTTGATAATAAGGATGAGGTCTTAGGCGGTATGGCTGGCTCACATAACCAACTGATGGTGTTTCATCCTTTTTCTTTGCCGGTCTTGGTTTTTTTGCATTAGAGGACTCTCCTGATGCAAGCTTCTCAGCCTTAATTACTGATTCGATCATTTCTCTATGTATTATAAGATCAGAGAAATTCTTTCTCATGTTCCCTACCAACTTGTCATAATAAGGTGGACGCAATGTATCGACAAATAATATTATCATTTTTTCGCCACCAAGGGCAATTAGACTTGAAAGGCTAAGTCCATCCATCGTTAGGCACATTCTTTGAAGGATTTGGTTGACTTTTTCTCTAAATTTTGAAGGCTTAAATGATTTAGAGCTAACTTAGCCATATGCTTATATTGTTAGAGAAAAACACTTGCCAAGTCAGCTTAGCATTTAATTTACGTATGATTAAAATCATTGTACCATCTCAATGTCGATCCTAATAGGCTCTCTTAAAAATAGTGGATTAAGAGTTTATCATCTTGTGAGTAGCCCGTCATTTTTCTGATGAACATTTTGTTGTGTGCTTACAGGGATGTAGTGCCTTTATACTTTTTAAACTCTAGCATATTAAATTTCGAGGGGAAAACAAGGTCAGGGACTAAGTTAAGGCCTTTGACATCCATATTGCTATATAATTTGGCCCTATCTATACCTTTAACCTTCTTTCAAAGAATAGTAGTTTTGCCTTTTCCTTTTCTTTTTTGGCCTTATCTACTTCTTTGGCTTTTTGCTTAATTTTCTTTTCTTCATCGATGCCTAGTCCCATATATTCCTCTTGGATAGGAATAGCTTGGGTAGTCATTTCTTGAGGTATGGCCTCAGTGTTTACGATGATGACTGGTGGAGAAGTAGTTGTCAAGGCCGTATGTTTCATATTCTGGGCATTGGCCAGTGGTGAATTGGTGCCTAGTTCTTCAACATATGCCCCTTGAATCCTCTAGTAAGAGCATCAGTATTTGTTTCCTACACAGGGCAAGTTGGCCTCTTAGCTAGTAGTAGCTCCATCATCTGTGCGATTTGAGCTTGAAGTTCATCCGGCCTTTTCAACATAGCCTCTTGAGCCTGCTTGTAGCTTTCCTCGAGCCTTTCTAATCTTGCGATATGGTCTTCAGCCATTCTCCTTGCTTTTGCTCTGGTGTAATAACTATGTGTGGGTATCAACGATGTTGATTGGTCTCAATTCCCAATGGTTAAACCTTATGTGAATTCCAAAATTTTTGAGAATTAGGTAATAAATCAATAATCATATGTGTATGTGTATGCATGCATGAATAATGAATGTATTCAAGGGCATTTGCTTTACTACAAGACTTCAAAATCCATAATTTCCATTGATTTTAAAAGGGAATTACATATCACTTACCATATTAAAGTTATGTCCATAGAACTTCCTAATTTGGTCATATTACTTTTCGACTTGTTCTAAAAACCGAAGTACCGCCGGGCTAAATTCGCCAACTAGTTTGATCTGCCTTCGAAGTCCTTGGATCCTTTTTACCATATCCCA
>JBBYHO010227215.1:0-34230 GCA_038382025.1 Adansonia gregorii | reverse complement strand
ATACATGAGAACCATGTATCGATACACCTAAGTAAAATTATGAATTTTCTCGATTCCTTTGTCCCTAGGATACCTCAAACTATGCCCCTTGATGCCACATCTTTGTATTTACCTTTGATATGATCCCTACGCCTTCTTGACATCTTTAAAATACCTTTTCACTGGGCGATTGTCCCTTCTTACGTCAATGCTCTAGATTGTTAAAAATTAGCCCAGACAAAATAAGGTGTCTACACTTACGAATGCAAATTTTTAAATATTGAATCCAAGTTTTTATGATAAAACTTTAATTAGTATCTCTTTATGCAACCCAAACGTGAGGAGAAACATAAAGGATTTAGTAAAATAAGGTCCAGATTGATCTAAAAGAGGATACTTTATGTTAAGCACTAAAGGGATACTGACATAGAACATTGCCTTCGGTTTAATGAGATTTGATTTTTTGGAAAACATGAATGCAAATCATCATCATGAAGAGAAACGGGTTAGTAAAACATAAAAGAATATAATAAAAGTTACAGTAAATATTAATACATGAAAGAAAAAGAAAAGATGGTTTAAATGTATCTTACAGTTAACTCTATTATTAAGGAATAATTGAATTAACAATTTTAAGACATTTTTGGATTCAGTGGCCATCTTAGGTGAAACAGGGTTGATAAAAGGTCTGAGGATTAATTTGTAGGTAGAATTAATTTTTGAATTTGGGTCTAAGTCAACATTGATAGCAAGTGCTAGAAAAAGGGAGCAATAAACTTTGAAAAATTATCTCGAGCTGATTTGAATTGTTAAATTGCAAATAACACCTTTTCAAGAAAGAATTTCACAAAATTATCATGAAAAACATTTAAAAATCAAAAGAAATATTTGATAGGTCAAAATCACCCAAACAAAATGTGAATCACTGATTTTAGGGGTTTTACACAACAAAGATTTGAAAAATCATAACTTCTACATTTGAAGTATTTCGAGCGAAAACAAGGTACTACTATAAAGCTAATTCGAAGCCTTTTTCCAAGAAAATTGCCATAAAATTCCAAAAAATTTATTTGGAGTACAAAAATAATTTTTTCATATAAGGACCATTGTGTTGCTACTACCCAAATAGGGGATTCCTTAAGTTAAGTCTTTTATTCTCACATGCTAAAGCATTGGACATATGAATGTTCAATCACTAAGGTCTGTAGTAGTAAAGTAACGGATCAATATAGCTCCCATAAAGTAGGCCGTCAAACTATTCGCTATCCATACCAATAGTAACGGTAGGCTCAAAATAAGGCCTAAACTAGATATTGGAAAGCATTTTTTATTCTGCATTAAAACATAATATATTTGGCCTAATAAGGCCATGATTCCAAGCATTTGTGTCTGATATACCCTCAAGATTAGAGAACCAATACAATGAAAACATTAAATCCATGCCAGTCCTTATTGATTGACATTAGTGTAGACTTAACTTAGGGTTTTCCTTGAAATAAGAATTTGGCAAGCATCATAGAGGTATTTCAACAAACATATGATAAACTAAACTAAGTAAAAATGTCATGCATGAACAACCATTCAAAATAGCAAGCTATCCGTGCATTTTAACTAGGAAATTATAGTGAAAATGCATTCTAAGGCATGGTCAAGATCAAAATATGCTAGACTAAGCATTCATACATGAAAATAGCATGTTGAGATGAAAAAAAGCATGGCAATAATGCAAAAGCAAGGGTTGTTTTAATGTCAACAAGAAATATGGCATTCTAGTTTATCAAAACACCATTGAAGCACCAAGAAAGTCATCAAAATCCTAAGGCTACCACAACCAAGGCCATAATAATGCATGAAAGCCTTATTAGGGTCATGTAAACATGGAAGTTCACTAAAATGATGATGATGAAGAAAATAGAAAATAAAAGGAAAGAATAATAAAAAAAAACCCAAATTAAAGCTTAAACTCCTAGCTATATCTTTAAACAGCAATCTAGCAACTTATAGCTCATTTTTTTCCTTTTTTTGCTATGGATTAGAAAGAACTGAATGAAAAAAAAAAGAGCATTTGGTTATGATGACTATAGAGGATAGTTTTTAAAGTACAAATGAGGGAAACATGAGGTTTAGGAAAGGTTTTTTGAAGAATGGAAAAGAAGCTACATGAATAGAGTTTTTAGAAGATCTTGAGTTATTTTGGCTAATTTAAAAGGACACTGTTTCAGCTAATAAAAAATTGGATTATAGAGTGGATGATTTTAATCACTAAAATGACCTTGCTGTAAAGATGTATAGGACCTTTGGCATATGTAATATGATGACCAATTCTACCAAGGTGAAACCTTTTAACATTTGATTGGTTAATCTTGTTCTTGCTAGTAAAAAAAAACCATGTATTAGCTGATTAAATGAGTAATATCAAGCCTTTCCTTCATAAAATCAAATTTCTCATGAAATACCTTCATACCAAGCTCAATAGGCCTTTCAACAATGTGTTAATCTAATGTTGAGAGGCCACAAATTAAATCCACATAATTTGTATAAAGTTATGTCTAATATTGGATTTTTTCAGGCTAATCTTGTAACCAAATTCGAGTTTCGAAGTCATGGTATGAAGGTAGGAAAAATGTCTAGAATTAGGCTAAAATAGCCTCGTATATTGACACATTAAGCTTTACATCAATACATTGAGCAAAATAAAAACCTAGTATGTCTCAATACTTTGAATTTAGTATCGATACAAAGCGTGGTGTATTAATACCAAAAAGACTATATCGATACCAAGCTTGTTGTATCGATACATGCACTCTTTATCAATACTTGTTGGCCAAAAATCACGATTTTAGCTATGCAATAATATTATATTGACATAAACACCCTTGGTATCAATACCACACTTTAAAAATCCATACCACGCACTTTGATATTAATACAACTAGCAAAATTTTGGAATTTGAATGGCGTGGAGCCTTGTATCAATACCTCACACTTATATATTTAGACATTCATACAAAAATATGGATTTTTCTTAACTATGACTCTTCAAACTCTTTACTTTAGTCAAAAGTGGTGGGAACTTAACCTGTGCTTCTTCGAATAACCTTGTTGAGACTTCAGATAATGACTTCTGATACTTCAAATATTAACCCAAATGAAATGGGTTCTCTGCAATAATGACAAGTCCAAACTAAAGAAACCAAAAATAAGTTAAGACATAGTTAGAAAGGTATCAATTTTAGACATTGCAAGGAGGTTTGTACCTCATTGTGCTTAACCAACTCCCAAGTTCAACCATCGAATCTTTGAATGCATAGACCATGGAATCCATGTTTTGAGTTTTGTAACTCAGAATATCAGTTTCAATAGGCATCTAATTGCACCTAGCCCTAAATGATTAGGGGTGACTCCAAATGTTGGCTACTTCGTGGCAGCTACCTAAGGCTAGGTAGACGAATGATTCGTTCGACAATCTCCTTTCATGAAAAAAGACAAGAACCCGCTCTTTCTTGCTCTAATCACATTAAAAAGGGAAAGTCCTAGTAAGGGGGACACTTTTTTATCAAGAAAAAAAAATTTAAGCCACGCATACTCCCTTCATGATGAGGGTAGGGGCAAATTGTTGACAATTAAATTAAAATTTTTTAAAAATTATGTATAAAATATTTCTCTCACAAAAAATACAAATAAAATTCTATATAAAATAATTAACCATAAATTATTAATAGTATTATTATATTCCTTACAATATTCTTTTTTATAAAATATTAAAACAAAACATTCATAGAACAAAATTATTTTTCTTTATGTTATTTAGCAATATATTTTATTGTCTACAATACACTTTTAATATTAGTTTTGCAATCATAAAGACTTAATAAAAATTTCATATATAATAATATTTGTTTTGATATTAATTAGTAGTTTGATTTTTTAAACATTGGGGTAATACTTATAAGCGATAAATGAATGAAATTTTTATGAATTGATCAAGATGCATAGATTTCTTTAGTCATTTAGTGTTCTTATATTGTACTTGTTTTCTCTTTACCATTAAAGTACTATTGAATGTAGTTCTTAAAAGTGCTTTCTGCACTTTATCACTACGTACAGCTTAATCTTCAAAAGATCCAAAGCAAGGGCATACGACTTAAAAGATATATATATTTATATATATGGTGGTGTGGTTAAGCCTGTGGGTTATCTCTTGATTGAGATTTGAATTAGTTCTAATACTATGAAAGGGACAAAGACACTCGGGTGAATCGCTCATCCAACTAGTCTCAGAGGCTACTAGAAAATGGCCATAATTTGGAGTCACATTTGATCATTTTGGGCTAGGCATGATTGGATGCCTATTGAAAACAATATTCAGAGTTATGAAACTTGAAACATTCATTTCAAGGTCTATGATGTCCAGAGATTCGTCAGTTGAGTTTAGGAGTTGGTTACTTGTGGGGAAGGATTAACACCCATACAACACCCAAAGTTGGTACTCGCTAACTATATCTCACTTTATTTTTTATTTATTGGGCTTCACTTTATCATTATTTTAAGACAATCCATTTAATACATGAATTTTTATAAATTATAGATCCAGTTTTTTAAAGAAAATTTATGTCACCTATGCACCTCAAAGATATAGAAAGCATAAGGATTTATGATGGAAATAATTTTCAATTAAATTTTAAAAATTCAAATATTCTTTGTCAAGCACTAGAAAGATACCAGAGTGATGCATTGTCATGTAATTTTTTTGAAAATGATTTTAAAATACGAATGCATAATGGTCATTATAAAAGGAAAACGTGTTAGAATTACAAAAAAGAACATAATCCTATCACATAAGAACAATCATACACAAAGACATAAAGAAAACGAGGGATAATTGAGATGTATCTCATAATTTTCTTCAATTATTGACAAATAACCAGGTTGACAACTTTGAGACATTCTTGGATTTGACAGTAACTTCAGGGATAGAAAAAGAGGTTTTGATTAAAATGACCCAAGATTTAAGAGAAAGAATTTAGATTTTTGGTGAAAAGCAGGGTTCGAGTCTCCCTTCAAAAGGCGTGATTGGAGGATCTCTAACGCTGATGTGTTTAAAAGAAGGTTTTGATCAAAAATCCTTTTAGAAAGTTTTAGGAGAGAGAAAATTCAAACTTTAGGCAAAAAGCAGAGTTAAAGTATCCTTTCAGAAAGTAGGGTTAGAGTATCTGCAAAGGTGAAGATTTTAGATCTATTAAAAATGGGTCTTGATTAGTAGTCCCGAGAATGTCTAAGAGAGAAAATTTAAATTTTGAATGAAAAGCAAGGTTAAAGTATCTCCTCAGAAAGTGAGGCTAAAGTACCCCAAAAACAAAAAAAAATTCATATTTATAGAGAAAAGAAATATTTTGGATAAAAGCTATTTTGAAAATAGAACCCGAGAGTTTGAATAAAATTATTTTTTGTTTTCAGCATGGATCTAAGTCTAAACGACTTACGTTATATTATGTGACCTTGGGAAGAGTCAATTGGATACACTTCGAGAAATTTAAACATCTCGATAAAAATGGTCTGGGAAGTTAGGTTAATTTTAATTGTAAAAACAAGGGATAACATTATGTTGTCTCCTTTCTCAAATTTGTTTTAGGTAAATTTAGAGGTGTTAAGAATTGAGTGAGATACCATGTGAAAGATGACTCCATATGGTTTACTATAAAAATATTTCAAAAATCCTAAAGAATCGCTTTCTAAGCATAATTAAATTTTTTGTAGTTGGGTTTGTTTTGACACTAGCAGCATGTATAGAGGAAAAGACATAATGGACTTTGAAAAATAATTTTGGTCTCATTCGGTATCATTTAATTACAAATGATTACTTTTCAGAGAGGACGTTTCATGAACTTCAAGGAAAACTTTTTTAAAAAAATTCAAAAAAAAATCTGGTGGGCCACAATGGCCCAAACAAAATGTAGTTCATCGGTTTTAAGAGTTTCCAGATAGCAAAGGTTCAAAAAATCATAACTCCCTCCTTTAGAAAGATTCAATTGCAAACGAGACACCATTAGAAAGGTAATTTGATGCTCTTTAATGGAAAAATATTAAAAAATTCCTAGCAAATATGTTTGGGCTCAAAAATAATTGGTGAGCATAGTACCACCAAAGAAAAAACAAGGGAATTTTTTTGGTATTTTTAGGTTTCTTAAGACTAGACTCGAGCCAAAGATGTCTGAACATCTGTGAAAAAAAGAAATGGGTGACATAGGCATCACGAATTCATTCCACAATATCAAAATAGTTAAGGATGATGAAACAACCCGTTGACCATGTCACAAATGAGGATATTAAACTCAAGATCAAGGCTTAATATTTTATCAAATAAAATGATCATTTTCTAAGAAAACAACATTTAGGAGTTTATTCAACCATGAATCCAAATTGGAAAGTTTGATTTGTCCCCAATATTGGAGGAATAATTTAGTGAAAATATGAAATGCATGTTAAACTTCATCTATTAAAGGTAGCATAGATCTAACTTGAGGGTTTTGAAAATCATATTTTTTGTAACAAATAAGCATATATGACAAAAATGTTATGAATGAAATGCAACATGCTTAATAGTGAATATAGACAACACATTTAAACAAATAAGATGGTATTTTGATAATGGAAGAAGTGGTAAAATGTAGGATAATGACAAGCAAGATGAATGAGAGTGTTAGCCTTATAAATGACATCTAAAATCAAGTCATGTATGATAGTATGAACATGCTTAAAAAAAGCATGCTGAAATTTTCAAGAAGATATTTTTGTTTCACGAAGCCTACCAAGATGTAAGAAAATGCATGAACATGCTCAATACATGCTAGGTGAACATTCAAATATGATATGGACATGTGAAAATAGATGAAACATGGCAAAAAATGCATGAACAGGGGTTGTTGTGATGATAAAAATAAAACATGGCTTGTTTGACCATCTAAGCAACATCAAGGCATCAAAAGGATCATCAAAATCTTAAAACTATCACAATAAGGCCACAATAATATATAAAAATCTTAAAATGTTCATGGTAACATAAAAAGGTCACTAGTATGATGTAATGCTACAAAATAAGAAAATAAGTAGAGTATGGGGAGGAAATGTACCAAAAGCTTCAAGCTTTATCCTTTTTCTCTGAGTAGTAACCTTAAACCCACAATCTTCTTTTTTTATTTTAAGCAGAAATAAAATGATGAGAAGAAAGAGCTTTTCAGTTAAGATATGGATGGGAAAGTTTTAAGAGGAAACATGAGTGGAATAAAGGGTTTCAGAAAGGTTTTTAGTGATGGTCTTAAGAGCTATGGGAATAGAAAAGGGTTTTTGGTTTCTTGGTGGTTGAGGGATATTAAGAGAATGTGTAAAATGGAGTGCTTTCTTTGTTGAGAACGTTTATATGGTAGGGTTTTTTGCTCACTCTTGTCTTTGTGTCTCTTAGCTGAGCCAAAGTTGGCATATACATATCTATGTGATAATGAAGACAAAAAAAATGCAAAAAACAAAGGCATTATAAGGTTTTGGTGTATGTACCTCATGTAAAGACAACGCATTATGCTTAGTTGCCATGCAAGCTCATTACTTTGCTTGACAAAAATAATGGATCAAAGCCATTTTATGCAAGTGAGCTTAGAGAAAAATCAACCTTAAAAATCAACTTTACCCTTCAACAACTTGCATAATGTCATAGAATGTCCCTTGTCATTGGCTTTAGGTCTTAAAATTTTGTTTAAAATCCAAATACAAGCCCAAAGCTGAGGCCTGGTATAAGTTTTGATGATTTTTGGTGCAAGACACATGTTTAAATTGGATTTTCAAATCAATGGTGCAAAGGCTAAAAAATGGCTTGAACTGGACAAAAATGCCTTGGTGTATTAACATGAAACATTTGTATCGGTACATAAGGTAATATTTGCCCATGAGTATCGATACAATAAGGCATGTATTAATACTAAGAGCAAAAAAAAAGTTTCCAGTCTTAGGACTTGGAGATATATATCAATACTTGATATGTTTGTATCAATACTCTTGCTTGAATATCGATGCATTTGGCCAAAAATCACAATTTTAGCCACTACGAAGGTCTGCATCAAGGAAAACATATTAAGTATCAATACTACTCATTAGATCTCAATACCAAACTTTTATATATATATATATACTACATGTGAAAATTTGAATTTTTACTAGTGTAAAAGCTTGGTATCAATATCTATTCAGCAATATAACTTACACATACCTGTAGCTCTCTGAACTACCTCACTTTAGTTGAAAGTTATATGAAATTGACCTGTGCTCATTTTTATAACCCTAAGGATGCCAAGATAATGACCTCTAACGCCTTAGATGATCCCCTCCAATGCCTTAGGATCCCTAGACAAAATGGGTTGTTTATGCATTTATTTTAACTTTTTTTTACCTAAGGTTGGGTACAAATTAGACCTACTCAAGGGACGGGCTACCTAACTAATATTTAGGAGGGTTTAGACAAAAATATTAGGCCCGAAAAATGAGTTTAGGCAAAAAAATTAGGCTTGATTTAAAAAATAAGTTGAATTTTAGCTCTAACGTCCAAGATTGAGCTCGGCTCAGCATTTTACTAGTATATAACATATTTCAATCTTATATTTTATATATATTATGTAATTTTTATCATATAAAAGCATATATACATAATATTATAGTCTAAACATTAAAAAAGGTTAAATTATTTATATTTTTAAACTTAATAAAAGAAAAATATACATTAATAAAGATAAATTTTAAAAAATATATATTTTAAAAATAAAATATAAAAAATATAATATGGTCAGGCTTGGGCAAAATTAAAAACCTATATTGGCCGGGCTTGGGCAGGCATGTTTGATGTTAATATTATGCTTACAGCCTACTTGAACCTGACATGGCTAGCCTATAAGCACCTTTAGGTACAGATATTGTTTGATAATATACAGTAATTTTTAAGCTTTTTTTTATGATATTACCTTTATATTTTTTTTACAATGTTGCTAGTCTAAGTTTAACATATGATTTTTTTTACAGTATTATCTATTATGGCTTCCATATTTTTTTAATTTACCTTATTACTTTGTTATACTATTATTAGACTCTAACTATCTTTACTTGAAATAAGAATAATATTCAAACAAACGCTTAAAATTTTACTAGTAAAATATATAAACTTTCAATATTCAATGAGTTTAACTAATTAAATTAAAGAAAATGTGATAAATTGATGATAAACCCCATCAACAATATTTTCAAAGCTCATGTTTGATTTACTTTTTAATAAATTATTATTTCATCATATATAAAATATAATTTAAGTTTTGTATTATTTAATTAAATTATTAACAGAACATTAAAATAAAATTGATAATTAAATTTTTTGCTTTATAAATTATTTAATTACAATTTCTTCATTTTTACTTTTAGTATTAAATTTGAGTTAGAGTTCGAGTCAGTCTTGGGTTCAGAGGTTTTCGTGTTCTAGTTCTTTTGGGTTTGGATTCGTTCAAGTTCAGGTTTTTTTCGATTCAAGTCATTGAGGGTTCGAGCTATTTTAGGTTCAGATTTTTTAGAGTTTGGGTTTTCGACTTTTCATTCAAATTAGGTTTACTTATGGTCCAGGCTCAGGTTTTTGTGGGTGAGTTTTCGTCTTCAGGTTTATTTTGCCGCCTTTAATAATTTTGACTTGTAGACACCTAATTTCATCCGAGCCTCTTTGTCTAACAAACTTAAATATCTGAGATTAAGAACTTAGAGGCTAGCCTAGTAGAGGTTGATCTCCTCCAGGCAAGTTTAGTGTTTTCAAGACCAATTTTGCGTACCTAATAGGTAGTGTATGCACATGACAACAAAAGTGCAATTTTGATAATTGTAAAAGAATCAATCTCAAATAAAAAGGATAAATATTTAAAAGAAAATTCGATTTTAAATATTTTCTTGTCAAAATTTTGAAATTTATCTCTACAAATAATAACATAGTCAAATTTCCAATTTTTAGAGACTTGTCAGCATTTTTCTTGAAAATTTAAAAAGTTGACTATCGTATATTTTTACCAATAATTGTATGGTATTTATGCCATCATGCACTCCAAAAAATAAAAAATATTCAAGAAAAAACCCATATTAGCATTTTATGTCAGTGTCAAATTGACAATTTTATCAAATTAATTTTGGATTTTTCACTATATTGTGAGTTTCTACTCATAAATTTTCGATAAAACTTGTTCCAACATTCAAGTTTTTATCTTTATTATTTTTATTACCTAATTTTTTAAGCAAGGTATTAAATTCAACTTTTTTTTACGTTTGATTTATTTTTAGAATTTTCTCATTTCCAACATATAGAGTTTTTTACTCCATAAATTTTTTAAAAATATTTTTTGAGTTTACAGTTTTTAAAATTCTTCAAATATTTTCATTAAATTCATATTAAATCATTTTTTGAAAATTTTATTATTTTATGAGTTTTGCATTTTTTTCAAAAAAATAATTTTTTTCCATAAAGTTTTTTCTGGTAAAATTTTATGAGTTTAGGATTTTTAATTTTTTAAAAATTGTTGTACTATTCAATATTAGAATTTTTATAAGAAAATTTTGTTATTTTTATTTTTAATATTTTGGGTCAAATTTCTTTAATAGGCCTAAAACTTTCAAATTTTGCTGATGAACCCAACAAGCCCAATAATTTCTTGCCAAAGGCCATTTTTTATTTTCTGCCAAGCCTATTTCATTCTCTACAAGCCTAATAAGCCTATTTGTGATTATTCCATTTAGTTTCCAACAAATGCCAATTAGGCCTATTTTGGTTTTACAACAAAGCCCAATAATTTTTTCTCTCTCTAAAATTTTTGTTAATTCTTTTAGATCCAAAATTTTTGCATGAAAATTTAATTGGGCTTATTACATGATTAAATTCATAATTAAATTTTTTAATTTATAACTTTTAATTTCTTGTAATTTTGTCCTTTTATTTTGATTTATTCATTTTTTCTAAAAATATACAATTATAATTTTATTTCTTTATTCTTGCATTTTCATAATATGCATATTTATTTTAATTTCAAATTTTGATAATTTAGTTATATAAGAATTCATTTAATTAGGGTTAAATTTTATCATTGAGTTAAATATTATCCAAAATAGATTTTTTTTCTCATCTTACCTTCTAGATGTTGATTGCATGCAGATGAATTATGTACCAAGACAAAATTTATTAATTAAAATCCTATCAAAATCATAAAATAAAAGAAAAAGAAAGAAAATTCAAGAAGGATTTGGCCCAAAGATTTTGTTCAGCCCTTGGTCGATCTTCCCTCTTTATAAATAAAGGGAGAGAGCTTTCATACAATGACAATGCTTCCATAGCCCAAAACACTAAAAAAATTCTTAAGTTTCTCATTTTTTTAGGAAAATTCACTTGGAAAACTCTTGTTTTTTGTTCATTTCTATTATATTTCATCCTTTCTGTGAGCTTGATGATCACTTATGCTCATGAATTTTTATCCATGCTGAACGAACAAGTGTTGAAAGCTATGAAAAATTTTATGTATTCAGTGATTTTTGTTGGATTTTTATGTTGTTGTTGATATGTCCTTTATTTTACCTTGTAGATATGTTCTTAATCATGTTATTTTCTTTGATATTTTAACTAATTACTTAATAATGTATATGTTGGTTTTTTATGATTTTTAACATATTGGTGTCAACTTGAGCTTGGTTGAAGCTTGGATATATGCACATGTTTAAGTTGAAAAACAATTTTTTCTTGGTGATATAGAACTTGACCTAATGGTGTATAGCCTTGGATTCAATGTATTTCTTGATTTTTCTTGATTCAATTTATTTGGACTATTTTTTAAATTTTGAAAGGTTAAGGGCCTAAACATAATTTTTTCAAAATTTTTGAAGGTTTTGGATGGGTAAATCTAAGCTTGGTCGAGACATAAGTGACTTGTTCGGCAATGATTCTTGGCTTTTTATGTTCTTTTATCATTTTAGAAAGTTTAGTGACTAAATTATAAAAGCTACAAAATTTTTTCCAAGGCCTTGAATCTGTGGAAGGATTATTAAGGGTGTTTTCATGCATACTTTATCATGTTTTATGTGTTTTGATATTTGTGGGATCATTTTGTAATTTTTTTAAAAGTTTGGGGACTTATTTTTAAATACAAAAAAATTTTCTAAGGCCAAAGGTTTTGGTTGAATGCTTGTGATTATATTTGGTATTTTTTGTGTTAATTTTCATGTGTTTGATGTTTGATTATGTCTATTATTTCATGTAAGAACCATTTTGTAAAATTAAAAAAGTATAAGGGCCATTTAGTAAAACCCTGTATTTTAGGGTCAAAATGGTCATTTCTCATGTCTAATTACCCGTTTAGGATATTTTGTTTATTTAAAGACATTTCTAGCATTTTTAGCCATTTTCAGGCAAAAATGTAATATCTTGAAAAATTTAGGCACCTATTAGAAATTTTGGCATTTTAGGTTATCTTGGACGCCTAAGCTATCCATTTAAGATAAAATTGTCATTCTATATTATTATTAAGTCTTCTAAGGTATCGGATGCTTATATGTCGAAGGTACATCCTAAGTGCATTTTAATAATTTATCTTAGAATTGAGTACTTTATGATCACTGGGATACTTATAGATCGAAGGTGCATAATAGGTATAGGTTCATCTTTTGTATAATGATACTTAGCCTTTTAGGGTACCAAAATATTTATATGTCAAAGTTACACTCTAAGGTGTATTCTGGTAATATACCTTAGAATCAAGTCCTATGTCACCAAGATTCTTTAATGATGATGGTATGCATTAGGGATGGGTTCATCTTTTATGATCATTCTCGAGTCTTTTAGGATTACCAGGATACTTTCATGTTAAAGGTATACCCTAAGGTATTTCAGTAATTTTGCACTAAAACTGAATTCTTTAAAGTTACTAGTATACTTTCATGTCGAAAGTACTTTAAGGGACATTTTGGTTTCATCGACCATATTTAGATCCTTTGAGTTTAACTTTGTACATGTAGTCAAAACTAGAGACGAATTTTATTATTTATTATAAGATTGGAATTTTTACAAAATTAAGGCAATGTCTTTAATATTAAAATAGCATGTGAAATTTCTCCTAGAATGGGAGAGGGGTTCTACAGAAAATTTTAATATAAGATATCCTTTTTAAAGTAAATACTTGAATTTTTCAAATTTTATGAAAATAAAACCTTGTCTATTCCTTTGATCCTCCAGTGGAGTACATAAGAGATTTTGATTATTAAAATAAAACCTTTCATATTCCTCTAGCTTTTTGATAGGTTCAGAAAGATATTTTGACCTTTCATATTCCTTTGGAGCTCCGATGGGGGTACAAAAATATTTTGATTTTAAAAAAATTAAAAACCTGATTTTCTCGAGTGGAATAATAAATTTGTTTCATAAAATTTTATTTTGGATGGGAATTAAATACCAAATATTGAAATTGGATGAATATCAAAATTCAAGCTAACACATGGTTAATAATGTACCGATTATCAGGCATCATGAAAGGGATCGTTCCTTGCTCATGATTGTAGCTGACTTCAAGACTCTTTTCTATGATCTCTAGTATAAGCGCAAACCTCAGAGTATTTATATGTCAAAGGTACATTCTAAGGTGTATTTTGGCAATTTACCTTAGAATTAAGTCTTATGCCACCAAGATTCTTTCATGATGATGGTTTGCATTAAGGATAGGTTCATCTTTTATGATCATTCTCAAGTCTTTTAGGATTACTAGGATACTCTCATGTTAAAGGTATTCCTAAGGATATTTTAGTAATTTTGCACAACAATCGAGTTCTTTAAAGTCACTAGGATACTTTCATTTCGAAGGTACTTTAAAGGACATTTTGTTCTCATCAACCATATTTATGACCTTTGAGTTTAACTTCGTATGTGTAGTCGAAACTAAGGATAAATTCTATTATTTATTATAAAATTAGAATTTTTACAAAATCAAGGCAATGTCTTTAATATTAAAATAGTAATGTGGAATTTTTCCTAGAATAGGAGAAGGGTTCCACGAAAAATTTTAATAATGAGATATCCTTTTTAAAGTAATACCTAGATTTTTCAAATTTTATGAAAATAAAACCTTACTTATTCCTCCGATCCTTCAGTAGGGTACGTAAGAGATTTCGATTATTAAAATAAAACCTTTCATATTCCTTTAGCTTTTCAATGGGGGTATGAAAGATATTTTGACCTTTCATATTCCTCTGATGCTCCAGTAGGGGTACGAAAAATATTTTGTTTAAAAAATATTAAAAACCTTATTTTCTTAAGGGAAATAATAAATTTGTTTCATAAAGTTTTATTTTGGATGGGAATTAAATACCGAATATTGAAATCGGATAAATATCAAAATTCAAGTTAACATGTAGTTAATAATGTACCGATTATCGGGCATTATGGAAGGGATCGTTCCTTACTCGTGATTGTACCTGACTTTTTGACTCTTTTATATGATCTCTAGTATGAGCGCAAATCTCGGAGTCAAGCTTTTGGGGTTTTGTAACTCTCAAAATATGAACTCTGGTAAATGACCAATCTCATTTGGCCAAAATAGACTAGTGGCGACTCCATGATAAATAGTTGTTCCATAATGACTATTTAGGGTTAAGACGAGTAAGCGATTTATCTCAATAACCCAGTCCTCAAACATATAAAAAGAAAAAAGAAAAACTAATAACGATATGGACCCTAAAAAATAAAAGAATAATGATATGTTGATATATACAGAAACGAGTGATATACCTGCCTTTTTAGTCGAGCTAGTTAGGTTTCGTATCCAAGCTATGTTGCGACATAACTAAACAAATCTCTCTTCACAAAAAGAATCAACCCTATTACTATGGAACCAACGCCTTCACATACATTTCTAATACATATATTTTTAGCATTTACAAAATAGAATAATTTTAATCTAATATATGTAGCATTTACAAAATAGAATAATTTTAATCTAATTAAATCAAACCTAATACATATATAAAATATTTTTTAATTCTTATTATTTTTAAATAGTAATTTAGGATTTAATATAAAATATTTTAATTTTTTTATTATTTTTTAAATAGCAATTCGAGATTTAATGTAAAATATTTTTTATTATTTTTTAAATAGTAATTTAGGATTTTATATAAAATATTTTTTAAAAATAATTCAAGATTTGATATAAAATATTTTTAATTTTTATTATTTTTTAAAAGTAATTTGAGATTTAGTATAAAATATATTTTTTAATTTTTATTATTTTTTGAATAGTAATTTAAGATTTAATATAAAATATATTTTTAATTTTATTATTTTTTTAAACAGTAATTTTGGATTTAATATAAAATGTTTTTAATTTTTTAAAATAATAATTTGAATAATTATAAAAAAATATTTTTAATTTTTATTATTTTTAAATAGTAATTTAAGATTTAATAGAAAATATTTTTAATTTTTATTATTTTTAAATAGTAATTTAAGATTTAATATAAAATATTTTTGATTTGTTACTAATTTTAAATAGTAATTTAAGATTTAATATAAAATTTTTTAAATTTTATTATTTTAAATATTAATTTAAAATTTACTGTAAAATATTTTTAAATTTTTATTATTTTATAGCAAGGGTAAAGAAGGAAAGTCTTTTTTCTCTCTTTCTTTACTTTTTCTTTCATTCTTGCTAGATTTTTCTTATGAATCTGCTATTGAGCATGTACTAAACATGCGTAACTAAATTCTTTTATAGTTAAGGGTGATTTCGAAGCCTTTAACATGACTTTGTAATTGACTTCTAGAATTATTCGATAATCATCTATCAAAGTTGCTTATTTTCTTCTATAAAAATAGTTTATGATTTTTTTCTTGTTTTGTTTAGGTGTGAAACTAAATAAACCTTGATAATTATCTATTATTGCATTAGGATTCTTGATCCATAATTGTCTTGTTTTTCTATGCATTAGTAGTAGTTTATGATTAATGATTATGGCCAAGTTTTTATCAATTGCAATGTGGAACATAACCTAAGTTAACTAATTCAACCTTGCATGTTTATTGCTTAGATCAATCTATCTTTCTTATCTTAAAGTCTCTATTCAATTAAATCTAGAGAGCTTATTCTAGGTTATTGAATAGTTGAGATTAAATAGAGAGCTTATTTTATTTAATGAAAAACTAAGGAAAGATTGGGGTAGCAAAGCTTATTGCTATCTACAGTTGGTCGTTTCAATTGATAATTAGAGATAATTTTGATATTAATTCATAGTTTATGTTTAGAGGTGGCAAGTGATACCTTAACCATACTTTTTATCACTATTGTTACTTGTTAGACATAAAATTCTGGTTCTTCAAATCTTTTTTATTTTTAAGTTGTCTTATTCTATTCCCATCTCATACAAATCAACACCTCATCCAAGTTTGCTTTGTGTCTTTTATGAAGTTTTCCTAATTTGTTAAGTCATAATAGATTAAAGTTTTGCATCAATGACGTATAAATTGAGAACAATCTCTATGGATACAACTCTTGCTTACTACTATATATAGTAACAACCATAATTTAGTTCAAGGATTTAAGAGATACATTATTTAGTGCATTAGTGATGCCTTGTTCTCCATAGTCTATGGTATCTAGGCTGTGTTACCTATCGAATCAAGATCCCATCATTTTAAGTCCTTATAAAAGCCTAGTTAGATAGAGCCCAATGGGTTAGGGACCACCATAAACAACTAAACCATATCAACAAGAGGAGGTTGAAACCCATCTGTCATAGGCAGATGTAGCAAAAACAAATGATGAGGCCCCGTATCAAAAAAGTTACCTTCATTAGTTTCAAAAGGTGAATTGGTGCTCAAAATCCATAAAGATGCTAGAACCAAATGGACCTCAAAATAAGAAGGACCTTACGTGGTGAAATAGGTTTTTTTGGAAGAGCCCTAATCTCAACCAAAATGGATGCAACAACTTGTCTAACCTTTTGAATGCAGATAAAGTGAAGAAATACCATGCATGAAAAGGTATTTGGATGAAAACCTAAAAAAGCATTCCCAATTTTTAATAGAATCGATGAAAACCTTAAAGGGCATCTAGACAACCAATCCAAAGATTAAGTTAAAAATCCAAAAGAATAGCTCAAGTATTGAAAGTCAGGGCAACTATAATGGTCATGTTCAAGAAGCCAACTTAAAAATGGCATGAGGCAACCTAAGGGGTCCTTAAAAGGTCAACTAACCCCAGGCTAAACAATCATTAATAAGAAATCTTAGAGGTATCAAGTAGGAAAATCCATGTAATAGGTCTCAAGGGCATTAATCTCCTAAAAGAACCATATTCGAACCTTTTGTACCTCTACTGTTATCTTGAATTATACTCTGTTGTGTGAATGAAATACAATGACCTATTTTTTTTAATCTCTTACACCATACTTATATCTCATATTGCATTATGTCTATCACTTAATTGATATTGATTGATAAAATGATAAATTAATAATATGATTTCTTAAATTACTTTGACAAAGGTAAAGATTTTACAAGAAAATCAATTCATGCCTCAAGGAAATTCTAAGGACAAATCCCAAAATCAATTACAATATTACTCCAAAATAAACTCGCTCTAAGAAATATGTACCAAACATCTCCTAACAAATCCCAACATTAAGGGGTCATAAAAACAACTTGCTCACCATGAAGAGATCAATCAAGTTTTCTAAGTGTCAATAACCAACAAAGTTCAATTGACATTCATGAATCAAAAAACTCAACCAACAAAAAAAAAAAACCAAAGAATAGAACCTCTAAACTAAAAAACAAAATAACCAAATCCATGAGTCAAAAGAACTATCCATAAAATTCCTAAACCAAAAAAACAATCTACAAAACAAATTAAGACTCACAAATTAGATCCTACAGGGTATAATCACATAATTGCGTTGTTAGGAAACATGCAACCATATTTTATACATAACATGACGTAGAATGGCTAATAGTGTTTTAAACAACACTTGCCAAAAATCAAAAGAACATCCAGATAAAGACTCTTGGTATTAAGTTTCAAAATTAGGTCATTCAGGTAAGAACTCTTGATACCAAAATCCGTTATCCATAGTGAAATCAAACCTATTTTCCTAGAAATAAGTTAAGCCTAGAATCATAGTCTAGGTCTTTTTTTAAGTAGAATCTATTTTCCTAGAAATAAGTCAAGCCTAGGAACACAATTTAGGTTTTTTTCTTTTTAAGTCGAATTTATTTTCTTAAAGACAGGTTGAGCCTAAGAATATAGTCTATGTCTTTTTTTTTAAGTCGAACATGTTTTCTTAGAAATAGGTAAATCAAATCTATTTTCCTAAAAATAGGTCAAGCCTCAAAGTGAAATTGAGTTTTTTTTCCAAGTCAAATGCGGAGATGGGTCTATCCTCTATTCTTTTGCATTCCTTGAAAAATTAGAATTGCCATTAATACTTTGTCTCTAACTTGGTGAATTTTATTAACTTTGTTTCATTTTTCTTGATAAGCACACAAGTATCTATGCCACATCTCAGAAAAAATTATGTTTATTGGTGTTTGCCTTATTTCTAATACAAGTAACTGTAGACATCTAATTTTGTTTGAGCCTTCATGCTAGTATCTCTAACCATCCTCAAGGCCATATACCTATGCTCAGGTCTAATATCTATTATCCCATGTTAAAGTAAAGTGATAGGGGAGCCAAAATCGAGCAAAACGTACAATATTTATTAAGTTAAAATTTTAAAATATTAACGTTTGTAATACTTGTATCGATACAAGGCCTTGGCAATACCTAAGGTTGTTTTTTTTTTGTAGTACCTAACACATTAATACATTGCCTAATGTATTGATATATTAAGCCAATGTATCGATACATTAGGTCAATGTATTGATACATTGCCTAAATATATCAATATGTTAGCAATATTTCAAAAAACTTGAGTCATTTTGCTTTAAAAATTCCATACTATTTTCCACGATTTTTTACTCTAAAAATTCCATAATTTACGACTAGGTCATGTGGGATAAATCTTAAATGAAATATAGTTCATTTGTCCATTTAATTTACTTATTTGGGCTTGATTTTATTTAAATGCAATTGGGTAAAATTTCATTTAAATTAAAAGAGGCCTAATATGCAAAAGATAATAGGTTTGAAGGGCAATTTCAAGTGAAAATTCAACTTAAGCATGGCATTTTTACTCCCTAAAATGACATAATTAAAATATATGGGAGTTGGTTATGATAATGACCAATAAGGATCTTTTTAGCCCTCAAGATTAAGGAACCTTGGCTAATAGAATTTTGAGAACGCATAGCCAAGCATTAAAAGGTCATTTTTAAATGAAAAAGGTTAACAAAAATGCCTTTTCCCTCTTTCATTTTTTTCACTTCTTACTCTCCCAAATTTTCTCAATAAAGAAACCTTAGTAATAAAAAATTTGCCACTAAAGAAAAGTAAAGAAAAAGGCTAAGAGAAGGAAAATTTGAAGAAGAGGTTAAAGCTTCAAGTTATAATCTTCTTTTTTTTATCATTTCTATTATTTGGCTACTTAACCATGTCATTTTAGTTAGCTTTCCATATTGAAATTATCTTTCTTAAAACTTTCATGCATCTTTGCTTATGGTTAAAGTAACAACTTAGGGCATGCCAGCTTCCACAATGTGATGGGTGGTGTGTACAAAGCCTGATAACAAATTCACTATTGTACGGCTCATTGACGATTACTAGGAATTCCAGTTTCATGCAGGCAAGTTGTAGCCTACAATTTGAACTGAGGATTGGTTTTTAGAGTTAGCTGACCTTCATGGGATCGCAACCCTTACATGCTTGGATGTTTGTGAGTGACCAAAACCCTACCTCTTTGCTTCATAATTTTCAACCCATGCCTAGATCTCCATGCTAGTAGGCTTTGCTTCATGTTTTGCATGACTTTAACATGCTCTATGTTATATTTTTGTCCATTTTGCATATCATAGATTATTTAGGTCATTTAGCATTTTTTTAGTTCATAACATGTTTGATGAAATGCCTTTACATCCATGCAATATCAAGTTTTAATGGTTTGATGATATATTCAAAAAATTATGCTCATGAAATGCTTGATATTTGTCTTTGAGTGCCAAAATCTATTTTTCTTATACTTTTCACTAAGATAATGGGCTAAACATGGCTCATGTTTTTCACTATTTAAAACTATCAAAAATAGGTAAATTAAGCTTTTAATGTTTGGATTCATGATTGGAAAAGCCATAAATAATCTATTTTAAACTTACCTCAAATAGATTTTCAAGCCACTCAATCTAGAGACCGCTTATGAGTCTTCAAACTAGTTGTGCTTGATGATTGCCTAGTTGCTGAGTAGTTTGGATGCCTCAAACTTGGGAACTTAGGATTAAATCATTAATATACTTCTATCGACCTTTGTGAGCAAAAATTTGCATTTCTAGAAAAAAATTTAAACTTAGGTAACTTGAAAACCATAAATCCCCTGTTTTAGATATTAGAAATGGTAGTAGGTCAAAGTGAAAAATTGTTTCCCGGCCCCATATGATTTTATGGAATTTTATAGTATTCTTACCTCAAAAAGCATAGGTTTATCTTTCCAACAAACTTTTGTTTTCCTCATTTAGAGTCTAGATGAAGGAGTTGTTATTTTCTAATCACACACTATTTGGAACCTTGAACCTAGCAATCAGTATCCAGTACAAATTATTTTAACCTACGAAACGATTTTTCATGAATTTTTAATCATTTTCCCTTAAACTAAATTAAATTAATTTTGTGGTGATGTATCATCTATGGCTTGTTAATTTTTCAAAGATCATTATTGCAATCCTTTATTTTTGTTGTCAATGCTATATTGAGTCTACCTAAAAATATTTTCACCTATGGAATGATTCTCTAGGAATTTCTCATTAATTTTAGGTGAAACCTATTTTCCTACACCACATCATTTGCCTCGTTTAGGGTCCATTTAAATCAAGCTTATATTTAAGAAATTGACAGTGCAAAGTTGTTATCTATTTCCAGCACTTGGCATAAATTAAAATACCTACATTCCCATTCTTCCAAGGCATTGGAATGCCTCAAAATGAGTTTGATTAGTGTCATGTGAGGATTTTAAGTCATGCTTAGGTGATCTAAAATAGAATTCAAGGCTTAAACATATTGATAAAAAAATCAACCCTATGTTTTTTATAAAAATTCTCTCGATTTTAAATCAAATCCTACCTTTTTTTCTCCTAAACTCCAAAAAAAAAATCACGTTTTTCAAAAATTATCAAAATTTTCACCATTTTTCATCAATTTAGGTTCTTCAACCTCATTTTCAACAATCCAAAAAATTAAATTGTCTATCTCCCATATTCTCTCGGATTTTTCAACTTACCCTTGGTTTTCTTGCCTTATTCACCTTTTAAATTGAAGCTCGACTCTAAATCCTTTATCAGTTCTTTAGAAATAACTGACAATAGAGACAGTCCTTGTTAACCCGCTTATTCCATGCTATGTTTCTATTTCATGAAACATGTATTATCATTATTAATGTTATTAATGTTTTTCTTTTAATGATGATGATGCATTCATGAATTTCAATTAAATATTTTAAAAATGAGCAGTGCAGTGCTTTAGATCAAGGTGTTTGAGTGCCTATCCAAAATACCCTTTTTCAAAATCAAACCTAAAAAATTATTTTTCATAAAGAATTTATGCTTTGCCTCTTTCATAAGCGAGAAGCATAATGAATCCCAAATTTGTATAAAAACCTAGGTTTTTACTTTAAAAAAATGCTTTTTAGGATTTAAGGGGGATTATACTATAATAATAATAAATTAAAGTTAAGAAAACTAAATCGAAATTAACATATGGTTAAGTGGCATCGATTTAGGACGTTATGGAGTTATTTATCCTTCTCATGCATAGTTGACTTCTAAACCCAATTACTAGCTCTACTTTACACACAAACCTTAAAATCAATCTTTTGAGTTTTGTAACTAAAAAAGAAGTAATTTTAATGGGTGTATGGTCATGTATAGCCTAAATGATTGGTGGTGACTCCAATTTTCTCAATTATTATGTAATGGCCACGTAAGAATGGTTGGATGCACGATTTGTTTGATGGTCATTCTAATCCTAACCCCATGAACATTTTTTCTCACCTATTGAGCTATAAATTTTAAGTTGGATGGTTATCACGATGGTGATATCATGACATTCTAAGTTTGATAGCATCAAATGATGGAAATCATACGCTACAATTAGTCAATTATTTAACCAACCAATAGTTTATCTTAGGTGTTTAAAAAAATCAGATTTGGAACTCAAAGCAAACATATTTCATCAAACATTTCATGAATATAAATGCATTAACATATAATCAAACCATCAAGACACCATTAAACATGTATGTAAAGGCATTTATCAAACATAACTTTAATTAAAATGCTAAATTCACATAGATCATCATGAGTATGCAAAATACATGCAAATATGATATGAGGTAACTAAAAAATCATACAAAACATGAAGCAAAATCCATCATCAAGCAGAACACATGCTTAGCCAAAAATGAAAGGGGAGAATAAGAGACTTTGATCACTCACAAATATCAAAATATGTATTAACATCATAAAGATCAAGCAAGGATCAAGAAAAATACATGAAATTTAAAAAGATCATGGCCAAAATAAACGAGGCACTATGGTGGAATATTCACATCCAAAAATGTATCAAATAAAAATAAAGCAAAAAAGAGCGTGATAAACCTTTAGAATTCAAAGCCCCTTAATTTTTCCTTTTTTCTTACTTTTTTTTGTCCTTTTTTATGCTATTTTCTTTGTTGGAATTTTTTATTTGATTTGTTTTTTTTTTTAAAACGATGAATGTATGTGAGTAAGAATATATGTGAAAATAAAAGAGAGAGTGGTCATGATGATGTCACATTGACTCTTCAACCTTTAGGTGGTTATGATAGGGTGCTAGATCTTGCTCATGATATATGAACATAATTAATAAGATAAGTTAGGTTTATTGCCATCATATTGGGAACCTAATCTATAACACAGAATAAGATGGATTGATTAGATTAAATCTAAGATCTAATTAAGTTTGACTTAATTAAATGACAGTTATAATGATGAAAACTTAATTGAATTAGTTTAATTAAGAACTATTTAAGACTTAACTTAGGTTTGTGAAATCTAATTAAAGATGTCTTATGCGAAAATAAAGATAAGGATGTTCATCAACATGATGTCTAATTTTAGAAATATTAATAGGGTTGTCTTAGTTTTTCATCAAAAATTATTTTTGACAAGTTAAATAACTATTTAATAATTATTTAATCATATTTACATAAAGTAAAATTGTTTTATCTAAGCAAGAAATTTAATTAAAAATTGAATTTCTTGCATGTATATAAGGGTTAGTCAAAAAATCTTAATTATTGAGTCTGCTAGGCCTTATTTTTAAACAAAACTTATTTGGATTTGATACATGTTTAGGCAACAAATATGATGCCCTCATTGTGTAGGATTAGGCCAAGATTTTTATTGGTTGATAGCTAGGCCCAATCTTGGATATATTGGCTAAAAGAGCTTTACCTTAACTTATATACCACCCAATGAGTTTTTTGTTAATGGGCTTGGTTAACCCTTAGTGCAGCTGACCTAATTTTTTATATATAAATATAAATTGATAAGGTTTTTAGTAGAAAGATTACAACAAAAAAAAAAACATAAACGATCGATACCCTAAGATTCTCACCCTAAACTAGCACAACTTGCTCTCTCTACCCTATATATGCACTGTTTGCTTCATTAAAGATATGGAATCATTCTTGATCTGAAAATAAAATGGAAAATTTTTCTCTAGCACTTTTAAGATTAGTTGCTAGACATAAGAGGTAAGAATCTATAATTGCCACATTTTTGCGATTTTCTTATAGTGCTTTTTTTTTATTATTGTAAAAACCACATCCTTGAATTGTTCTCAATTGTATCAAAGAAAAAATCATTGAATCTTACCTATTGATTAATGCATAAAAACCTTTTAGCTAGCATCGGAGAACTGTTGGACCTTGCAAAGGTTTCACCAGCCATATGTGTGAATCATCATTAGAAATAAAAGACAAATCCTGCCCATGGTCTAAAAGATCCTCTTAAAAGCCTAAATTTTGATCTTCTAATATTTCATAGTGTAAACACCAAATTTCGTCTGGACCCCCTTTTTCGATAATCCTAAATATTCGAATTGAGAACCTAACGGCCACCCTGGCAGAGGTTGACCTCTTTTAAGCAGATTGAGCATTTTCAAGACTTTTTCTTTATCATGCTTAATTGACTGCATATGCACGTAATGAAAAAAATGCAATTTCAAGGGTAGTCGATAACAAATCTCATATAAAAAGAATGAATATTTAGGACAAAAATTAGTTTTTAAATTATCTTGTCAAATTCTGAAATTTATTTCTATGGATGATATTATAATCAAATTTCCTATTTTTAGGGTTTTTTTACATTGTTGTGAAATTTTGAGAGTTGACAATTGTATATTTTATCGGCAACTACGTTGTATTAGTACCAAAAAAATGGTTTTTAACTTTATTCTTTTAAAATTTTAAAATTCATATTTATAGTAATACAAGGTTGAATTTCCTATTTTTAGAATTTTTGATATTTTTCATAAAAAAAGCAAGTGATTATCGTATATTTTTACCGATACCCATGCAATATTTATGTCGATACTCATCCTAAAAAATAAAAAATATTCAAGCAAAAATACATATTGGCATATTATACCACAAGGTATCAAACAGTCAATTTTAGTATGTTATTTTGAATTTTTTATTATGCCACGAATATTTTGTTCATAAAGTTTTTCGATAAAATCTATACAGATTTCAGATTTTAATCTTTATTATTTTATACATTAATGTAAATTGCTATTTTGAGTAATATGTTGAATTCAACTCATTGTGAATATTTGAACATATTTTCAAAAAATTTTTGTCTCTAAAATAAGAATATTTTATCTATAAATTTTTTTTTTTAGAATTTAAAGTTGTAAAATTTTTCAAATATTTCAATATAATATTTTGGATATAAATTTTTGAAATTTTGATTCATTTTTGTTAAACATCATATCATTCAAAAGGGTTTTTACTCGTAAGTTTTACAAATTTAACATTTTTAGTTAATCTTTTCTCTCTCCAAAAAATTATTTTTAATTATTTTGGGCCAAAAATTTTTATATGAATGTTTAATTGGGCCTCCCATATGATTAAATTTGTAACTAATTTTATCATGTACAATTTTTTTTGAATTTATAACTTTTTCAATTTCTTACAATTTAACCTTGTCACCTCAATTTTTATCATTTTCATAAAATTTACAATCAAAATTTTATTTTTTCACATATTTTTGAAATGTCATGAATAATTATATAATTTCAAAATTTTATAATTTAACTACAAGAGAATTAATTTAACTAGGATCGAATTTTATCATTAAAAGTTAATATCATCAAAATTATCATAGAGCCTAGGCATTAATCTACATGGCTTATCTTTTAGGTTATTGACTAACATTTTTTAATTAATACAAGCTGACAAAAACATTTATTCGATATTAATTATATATTATGAAATAAAATTAAAAAATAATAAATAAATGAAAGGAAGTTTTTACCAAGGGAGTTTTATCTTACTTTGGCCAAATTCTTTCCCCAAAAGGATCCATGCAGTTAAAGACTGAGGGTTTATAAAATTTGAGTTTTTGTTTACTTCATTCATTTTTCTTTCTTTTAGTGAGCCAAAATCATGCTTGAGGTAATGGATTTTGTTCCATGTTGAAAGGCAAAGTATGATGGCTATGAACAATTTTCTTTATTTTAGTTGTTATGTTTAATTTTTCTTAATAATAGCTTTATTTTCTTCGTAAAATATGTTGCTGTTGATGTGGGGTTAATTTTGTCACATATATATGTTCATATTGACACTATTTTTCTTAGCATTTTTATATTAATATGTTAATAAACATGTTTACATGTTATTCTATGATTTTATTTTTGTATCTAAGCTTTGATGCTTGTTTAATTGATATTCATAATGCTATGTTGAGAAAAATTATTTTTTTGTTGTTTTTAATGTTCACTGAAATTCATGATGGTCTTGATTTAATTTTATTTGTTATTTTTAGGATGTTTTACGTTATTTTATGATTTTTGGAAGTTTTCGAGACTAAAAAATAATTTTTTAAAATTTTTTAAAGCATTGGATAGTTAGTTCAAAGCTTGATTTTATGTGTACAAGTATGACTTGGTGAATTTTTAATGATTTTGGTATTATTTCTAATTATTGAAAATATAGAGACTAAATTGTAAAAATAAAAAAAATAATTTTTAGGTCTTTCAAGCTTGGCCGAAACCTTTATGTACACCTAGGGATGTATTTTATGCATTTTTATCATGTTAAATACATTTTTTAGATTTTTGAGGTTTTTCTGTAATTTAAAAAGTTTAGAGAATAATTTGGAAAAAATAAAAAAAATTATTTCAAAGCCATAGGTGTTTGGCCAAATGTTTATTATGACTTTTCCTGTGATTTCCATGATTTTTCTGATGTGTTTAATGTTTGTTTGTGATTTTAATTCATGAAAGGACCAAATTGATAAAATAAAAAAGTTTAGAGTCCATTAACCAAACCTTAACATTTTAGGGTCAAGACAATTATTCCACATATCGAATTTCCCATTTAGAGTATTTTGGTCATTTTAAAATGTTTCTAGCATTCTTTCAATTTTTGAGTAAGGTACAGAATGAATCAAAACCTTTTGTATCCTTCTGACTCTTTGTTAGTATATGAAATGCAATTAAGGACCATTTAGCAAAACTTTGCATTTTAAGGTCAAAATGGTCTTTTCTCATATTCATTTACCCATTCAAGTTATTTTGACCATTTAGAACCATTTCCAACAATTTTTGTTATTTTGGGGGTTAAATATAATTTTTGAAAAGTTTAAGGGTTTGATTATAACTTTTGCATTTTAGGTCACTTTTATATTCAAATTACCCATTTAAGATAAAATTGTCATTTCTTATCATTTCTAGGTTCTTTACGGTTGCTGGGATGTTTTTAAGACGAAGCTAGTCCCTTGGGGTATTTTAGTGATTTTTCCTTAAAACTGAGTCCCATGTAGTCATTAGGTTTCTTTCATGGCGAAGGTGTGCATTATGGATACGTTTATCTTTTATGATCATTTTTTAGTCCTTTAAGGTTACTGGTATACTTTTATATCGAAGGTATACCCAGGACATTTTAGCAATTTTGCATTAAAATCGAGTCCTTTAGAGTTACTAAGATTCTTTCATGTCGAAAGTACTTTAAAGGACATTTGATTTTATCGACCACGTTTGAGTCCTTTGAATCTTGTTTCTTACATATAGTCAAAACCAAGTCTTAAGACAAATATTAATATTTTTAATAAAATTGAAAATTTTTAAAATTTACGACAATGTCTTCAAGTTAAAGTAGTACGTGAATTTCTCCCAAAATATGAGAAAGGTTCTACAGATTAATTTAATAATGAGATATCATTTTCAAAAAAAAAAAATCAAGATTTTTTAATTTTCGTAAAATAAAACCTTTTGTGTTCCTCTAGCTTTCCAGTAGGATACAAAAGATATTTTAATTTTTTAAAACTTTTCATATTACTTCAGCTTCCGATGGGGTACGAAAAATAGGAAAAACCTTTCATATTCCTCTAGCTCTTCGATAGAGTACGAAATATATTTTAATTTTTAAAAATATTGAAAACTTGATTTTTTTTATACAAAATATTAAAATTATTTCATAAAAAATTTTTATTTTGATATATGGGAATTATAATTAAATTCGGGATATTAAGATTGAGTAAATATCAAAATTTTAGTTAACATTCAAAATTTTAGTTAACATGGGATTAGTAAGGTATCGGCTACCTACCATCATGAAAGCGATCATGATTGCAACCGACTCTTAGACCCTTTCATGTGATCTTTGGTATGAATGCTGACCTCTGAGTTATTTTTCTAGGGTTTCATAACCCTCAAAATATGAACTTCGTTATTTGACCAATCTCACTTAGTTAAAATAGATTGGTAGCGACTCCAAGAAAAATAAATGGTCATCTCATAATGATAATTTAGGATTAAGTCGAGTGAGGATTCATCTTAATAACCAAATTCTCGAAAACAAAAAAGAATAATGTGGCCCCTAGAAAAAAATATAACGATATATAGATACATACATATAGGAAGGAGGGGTACACCCACCTTTTAAGTCCACTAAGATTCATATCCGAGCCATGTTGTGACGCATAAGACTTTCAAAATATCTAGATTACAAGATCTGAGAGTCAAGTAATCTTTCATTAGATGGTGATTAAATTCCATAAAATTTTTAATATTGTTTGCTACATGTAAATCCCTTTCTAAAGATTTAAATGGAAGTCTAACTATTTCTCTAATTTACTTTTTGCTACACTTTGTTTTATTATTATGATATTCATGAGTCTATACCTATCTTTTAGCCCTTTCAAGCTTGCTCTACTTTATTTAATGACTCAAGTGGCGAACTAACCAAGTACGGTGATCAAAGGTTACCAAAGTCGTAATTATTCAAAGAATTCATGGAAATGTCCTAGTGAAAGGGATATTTCAGAAAAAATTCCTTAATAAATTCCACCATTTCATGATGGAAAGGAACATTAGACTTTTGTACTTTAATATTTGATAAAGGGACAATTACCCGTGAATGAGACCCTTTTGCAAATGGTCTAAAATTTTATGATGGTGAAGCTTTCATGTCAATCAAAAGCTTGTAAATTTCGTTTCCATCCTTTTATTGATATCATCTAACTAATTTATCAAACTGCCATGTTTTGATGACAACTTGCCAATGCCATGAATCAAGTAAATTATCTTTATGATATTCTCATTCTATTTAACCATCTTCTTTTGTACACTTTTTCTTTCAACTATAGCTTAAAATGAAATTATAAATTTACATCCATGTTTGTTAATTGCATATGTAAAAGACAAATTATAAATATTTGTAGGGAGTGTTTCAACAATGTTAAGGCTATGAAATGTAATATTATATATGCAGAATTTTAATTGCAAAATTTAAACATACCATCACCTATAGATCAAGTTGCAAAGTTAAACTTTCTTTGAGAGACTCAACCATAAAGGGATTAAGGCCACTTACAACTTGTGTAGGTAGATTTAAATAACAGCAACCAGCATCAATGCTAGTATTCTACCTATATATTTGAATGCAAAATAAGTGATAAAAAAATAAAAACATCAATCAAAGGAAACTCACATTTTCTAAATCATACTCGCCTAACTCTTCCTTAATTTCTAGCCATTTCTCCATAGTCAGATCATCCCATCCAATTATTAAAGGCAATGCATGAACAACAAAATGTTATGATGGCATAACTTTATCCAAAAAAAACATCGTTAGGTCAAAAATATAATGCCTTTTATAGTTATTATTAATAAAGATATTGAAAATTAATAATAATAATAACCTATTTATAATTTCCTAAAAAAGATTAAATAGTCGTTAACAAATGTTGTTTCTTGTCATCCAGTGTACTTTTAACATCGTTCATTAACTAAGTGTAAACCCACTTCAGTTGTAGGAATGGATTTTGCCTGGTTAAAAATTGGATTCACCAACTTTATATCTACTCAAGCCTACTAGACGGCATTAGGACATTACCAACAACAAACAAGGCAAACAACTTTTTTCTAGTCATGTATATCTATTTCATTTAAACTTGACAATTTTAGACATGACATGCTTTAATCGTGTATGGGTTTAATGTAATTATATTTTATGTTATAATCGTGTTGACACGTTTATGACACGAAAATTTCATGTCATAAACGTGTAAAACACGTACAACATGCATAAGACATAGTTAAGACATGATTAATTAACTGTGTCATGAATGTATAATCATGCCACATCTATCCATTTACATGGTTGAGACACAATTAACTAATCATGTCATAAACGTATAATCGTATCGATACGTATCTCTTAACACATTTAAAATAAATGATTTAAAGTGTCATAAACGGATAAACATGTTTAAATTAACGAATTTATATATAAAATACATTAATTTTGAACATAATTATGTAACATATATATAAGTAAACTTTTAATATTATTTTATATTTTAATTGAAAAACCTAAAAACTATTTTAAGCATTTAATTAATATCCATTTTACTTTAGTTATTAGTAATAATTAATTTATTTTGGTTACTCTTTTATAATATGTACTAACTTATGTTTATATCCAATATAATTTTAATGTAAACATTTCTTTATTATTTTAACTATACTTATTTTTTATATAACAAGTTTAGTATAAGTTAAACGATTTAAAAAATAGATATTTAAAAATATTTAAAAATTAAAAGTTTAAATTTTATTTAAAAGGAAATGAAAAAGACATAAAATAAATAAATGTAAAAAAAATAAACTTTAGTCAAACCCTAAAATCATTTCCTTGTTCCCTTTCCTTGGCCATCTAAACCATTCCCACCCAACTCGTCCAAACTAAACTATTTCTCTTTCCCTTGCCATCACCATCTCTCTTTCAGCAAAATACCTTACCATTGCAGTCTTTCTTTGAAATTACTATTGCCGCCTATTTCTTTTTAAGAAAACTATAATGTCTCTTTCTTTCAAAGAACAAAATAAAGTAGATCTAAGATCCACAATTAGCCATCAGCCTACAACAATGACTTCAAATCCTTTTTTATTATTTATGATTCATTTTTTATTTCTCAAATTTCTCATATATTGAGCATGCTATTACTTTTTAAATCAAGTAGAAATAGGGAATTGTTTTTGTTTTATATTGAAATGAGAAAAACAAGTTGAAATTGGTTTATTTATTTGTGTGTTTTTTTTTCATTTCTAGCCCATACGTCAACAATACTTGGTTTTCTTCTTTAGTTATTTGCTTGATTGATTTATTTTTTATTTGTGAATTTTGTGTTTCGATATTAATGAGTTGCAAGGTTGAGATGTTAAATTTTACTTTCTTATGGCTTCTTTTTTTTTTTTTTACATTTTCTCTGTTCATCTTCAGCACAGCTGGTTTAGCTTACATTACTATGATTTTTTTATTTATTATTGGATTTTTTTGTTACTTCAAGATTTAGTAAGTTATATTTGAATTGTTAGATTAGTTGCATTTTGATTGAACTTGTTGTAAATGAGTCTTGATTTTTATAATTCAGTTTACAATTCATTTTCCTCTTTAGTGATTTGCTTAATTAGCCTATTTTTGAATTATACTTTTTCACTTATGTTAACAAGTTGTGAGATTGAGTCAAAAGTAAAAGAATTAGGGATATCAATGTGTGTTTGTGGAAAATTTAAATTACAAGTGTGTAGATCAAAGTATATAGGTAGTTGATCGATTTAGATCATGTTTGGATATGAAAAAATATAGGAAAATGTCCAAAAGCAAAATTTTAAATTTTTAGTGCATTTTTTTTGTATATTATGTATGCCATTTTTTATATTCCTAATTTTTATATTTATTTTTTATGGTAATATGATTATAAAGAACATTTAACTCAAGGATTATCAATATTATTGTAAGTGGACTTTGATAATATCAACTTTAGTCTCCAATCAAATTCTGTTTCTATGGGCTTAGGTAATGAAGATGATGATGCCATGGATGTTGAGATAAAGGAGACTGAACATAGAGGAAATAAACAAGTGAACACAAAAGAAAGTACACCTCAACTGTTTAGGCAATCTTTGAGTTATTACCCATGAAAACTATTACTCATGCTTAGAAAGTAAAGTGCAAGTTGTGTAAAGCTATTAAGAACTATGATAGTAGGCATGGAACAAGTAACCTAAAATAACATATGAATAACTGTGAGAAGAGAGACACCCATCACATAATTCAAATGATATTATTTATAGAACATGGGTTAATGATAGAAAGGTTTTCAAAATTTGATCATGAAAAATTTAATGAATTGTTACAATGTTCATGCATAATATACTATTATCATTTGTAGAGCATTATGGCATTAAAACTAACTTCTCTTATTTGAGTGATGATATTTAAATCTCTAAGAACACTGTTAAAGCTGATATTCTTAGGATGCATAAAAGAGGAAAAAGTAGGATACTACAATTGTCTAAAGATTTACTTGGTAGGATTTGTCTGACTTTTGATTTGTGGACTTCTATCACAGCTAATGGGCATATATATATCTAACTGCTCACTTTGTTGATCAACATTAGACTTTACAAAGGGGGATCTTAAGTTTTTTCTATATGCCATTACCAGACAATGGTGTTACATTAAGTGAAAAGGTGTACTCATTGATGGCTGATTAGGAAATTGAAGGTAAATTATTTTTTTAACATTAAATAATGCTTCTGCTAATGATTCTTTTTTTGATTTTTTGAAGTCACAATTAAACGTGAGGAAAGGACTTTTAGTGTAGGATGGATTGAAAGAGATTAATTAAGCTATAAAAAAGTAGGGGAAAAGATAAAAAATGTGAAAAATTCTCAAGTGAGAAAACAAAAATTCTTATAATATGTGAATCTGGTGAGTTTATAAGCTAAAAAAGGATTGAGACCAGATGTTCCAACTAGATGGAATTCCACATTTCTCATGCTTGAAAGTGCACTTTACTTTCGCATGGCTTTTTCTTGCTTGGCAATTAGTGATTCAAATTATAGGAGTTGTCCATCTTTGGATGAATGGGATGATATTAAAACTTTGCAAGTTTCTGGGTGTTCTCTATAATGTTGCTTGTGTGTTTTCTAAAACAAAGTATCCTACAACAAATTTATTTTTTCCTTCCATTTTCAAGGCACGCTTAACCTTGAATGACTACTTGAATGAAGTTGATATGTACATGAAAAACATGATTGCCCAAATGCTTATCAAATTTGAAAAGAACTGGTCTAAAATTTAGCTAGATTTTAGCTATAGCTATGATATTGAATCTTGGCTATAAGCTTTAGTTTGTTGAGTAAAGTTACAAGAAACTTTATAAGAATGACTCAATAGAATTCAGAATTGTCAAAGATAGTTTTTCTTTTAATGATAAATATGTTATTGAGGTTTTTAATCATGATTCATCTTCTAATATTTTTGCTCTGGATGAGTGTAATACTAATGTCTTTCAAGTAGTTTATTTTTTAATTATGATTATTGATTTTAATTTCAATATTTTTAATGTTATTTTTATTATAATTCTATTTGTTTTTTATTTTCAAATATTTGAATTTTATTTTTTAATTAGGAATTTGACTTTTAAAACATTAAGTATAGGACCATTACATAAATATCTCAAGTTATATCTTGATGAACAAAAAGTTGATAAGAAATAAGAATTAGATATCCTATATTTTTAGAAGGCAAATCAATTTCGCTATCTTTAACTTGCTTCCATGGCATAGTATATAATGAGCATTCCTATTTCAATAATAGCATTTCAATCTACTTTTAGCATTAGTGATAATATTATTGATTAATATCATAGCTTACTTAAGCCAAAATATTGTGGAAGTAATTGTTTATTGTAAGGATTGGTTATTTGGAGTAATTGGTAAGGATTTTTTTTCATTTCATTAAACATATATAATTAGTTTATCATCACCATTAGCATACTTGTGATTTATGAATATAAACTTTATAAATGTAGATTCTATAGAGCTGAAATTAAAGGAGATTATAACAGATATAATTTAGTTGGATATTTAACAAAGAGGACTTATACAAACTTTTAGCCTCTAATGATGTTAAAGCAGATGGATCTTGAGTGAAAGGTTAATATTGTAAAAATTGAATTCATTTAATTTTTTTAAGCATTAAATTTTTTATAAATATATTTTTATTTTATAAATAGGTGGCTTGGTAGAAAGCATTGGCCAAGTTTTATTAGACTTTTATTAGTCAAGATTTAAGAATGTTTGGAGTTTGAACTTTTATTTTGTTTATTGTTACATTTGAATTGTATTTGTGTAATTGTGTTGGAATTGTGTTAGCTATATTTGCTTTGAATTAATCTTAGTTTTGATATAACTAAAACTTAAGCTTAATTAGCTTGTGTTTAAATATTTTCAAGATTAG
>JBBYHO010227105.1:6731-26646 GCA_038382025.1 Adansonia gregorii | reverse complement strand
TATTATTATTATTATTATTATTACAATTTTAAAAAATTAAATAAATAATTATTATTTAATAAAATTAATTTTTATTATTAATTAATTAAAAAATATATAAGAATCCCACAGGAAATTAATTCTAGAAAGGAAAAGTGAGCACAAGATGAATCTTAACGTATAATATCCTCAAAACTAATTTCGAAAGACTTAACCTTTTACTAATTAACTTGTAAGTTAAAAGATTTTTCTATCCTTAGTTAGAACGTAAAAGATTATTCTTCAATGGTGAATTCGTTATTAAAAACAAGTTGTCATGCATCTATCTATAAGCAAATAGTGCATGCCAACACCCCCATATTGCATTATTGTTGAATTATGTCATATGTGTAGGCTGTAGCACCAAAGTTTGGCCAGCCATGTGATACAGCTAATTTTTGCTGGTTTGTGGGCAAATAAGCAAGCAGCTGATATACATATATATATATATATATATAGAGAGAGAGAGAGAGAGAGAGAGAGACAAAGAGAGAGCATTATGGTTCGATTTTAGCTAGGGTTTAATCAGTTTACAATTGATTTATTCATATATAATTGAAAAATGATATTCAACAAGTTTGAGATTTAAATTTTAATATATACAATCTATTATTTTATTTCTCAAACTATGACTGCTTTTGTAAATATTCAAATCTAATTGATTTTTCTTCCGTGCATTTAGAAAGTGGAAACTCAAATCTTGGATCTCTAACTCTCTTAATAAAGGATAATAATGGTTATGTTAATTATTAATCATTGTTAATTGATTTTTCTTTTTAGAAAAATATTTTCCAATCTTGAGAACACTTTAAATTTTTTTTTTCTTTTTTTTTTTTGTTTTGTCAATGCAGTTCTTCCTAAAAGATATTGATATAATTCTCTCATAGTACAGATAGTCAATTGGTTCTATATAACAAGTTCAATAAGTTATAAGAAATTTTCCTTCCTAGAAAATGTAATTTAATCTGCAAAAGAAAGTTGCCAACAGAAATAGATTATGAAAAGTGAATTAGCTTCATGGCATGCCACTCTACTCTTTAGAGCTAGAAAATTAGCTGCATTATTATAAAATCCTGAAAAATTATATATATAAAAATGTAAAAATGAGCTGACCAACTTGGGACCTTAAATATTAGAGTCGAGGTCCGGTTTATTTTATAAATGAGCTCATTTTTTGTCTAAGCTTATTTTTCATATCTAATATTTTTATCAAAACTTTTTTAAATATTGAATGAATCGTCAAATTTAAATAAATAATCTGATCTATAAATATCTTTATTGATAAATAATTACGAGGAAAGTTACTAGAAAGGTGTTTATTATATTCAACTATCGATTTAAGGCTTGTTTATTAAATTCAACTCTCTATTTATGGCCTAGTCTTGTACATAATTTTTCTTCTTCGAATTCATGATGGCTTGCATATGACTTTTTCTTGAGCAAGTCAATGGGCTGGTTAGCCAAGATGGCAACTTTTCAACTAGTCCTTGCTTGATTGCTAGTTTTGAAGGGAGAGAGGCATCACATTTTTCTTTCTTCCTTTCTTTTGGTCCCCATGCAATGCATGTACTTGTTCTTAATCTCTTCTTTATTTCCTGAATTTAATGATCTTTTATACTTGTAATGATTCCAGGAAATTACTAAATTTGAAATATCAAACTCTAACTTTCAAAATATTTCAAGATTAAAACTAAATTTTGTCATTATACTATGATTTAAATGTCGGTATTAAAATTTGTCATTATGCTTAATTTTATTGTTTTTTTCCTTGCATTTTAATAAAATATTTCATGGACTATTTTAATTGTAGAGTTATTTTTATCTAAACATCAATAAATTCAAAATATAATGATGGAATTTTATAATAAACCATACTATATTATGGCACCATTGATCTTAATCCCAAATATTTCACGAAATAACGTAGACAAGCTTATTTTTCTTTGTCATATATTCTAATATGTTTTTGACACAAAGGAGAAAAAATCATTGCGAATATTAATATTTGAATCTCAAACTTACAAAATGTAGAGTGATCATATAAACTAATTATATTTCAAGTTCAAATATTATAATATTTTACCATTAGTTTTGTGCTGATTAATAGTAGGATAGAAAGCATTAATATAGAAGTTTAGAAAAAAACTTTATCATAAAATGTGAAAAAATAATTTAAAAATAAAAAATCGAGCTTTAACACTTTCAATTTTGAGTAAAAAAAAACAAAATTAGCATCTACTAAATTTAAACAAAATAATAAAATTTTATTTCTTTTGTAATACAATCAAGTAAAAATCCCACAGTTCCAAGGGAAAACAATTTAAGAACATTATAAACCCAAAATTTAAAAGACAAATTATTTTTACAACTCCATGCAATAAACCTTATTTTAATGTAGTATATTAAGCTCGATAAATGAAAAATCTGCCTTTTCACTCAAAACCCAACATCTTTTTGATCCCTAGAGCTGCTTCATGGGTCTTGAATTTGTCAAACAAAGATTGAGAAACACTCTCCTTTTCCATGCATCTATTTGTCCATTCCACAATCTTAGGGCACTCAGCTTCCAAGCTGAGGTTTCCAAGTGTCTCGAATGAGTGAAAAAAGCTCGAGAAAGCAATGAGAGCTAAATCTATGAAGCCAAAAGTTTCACCCCCAAAATATGGCTTCTCTCCAAGCTCTCCTTCCAATGTTTTAAAGCTCTCAACCAGTTCCTTTGCTGCCTTCTCGGCTTCATCACTTGCTGATGTCCATAGCTTGCTTCCAATGGGGGAAATCTGCATACAATAACACCTATCTTAATTATGAAATGATCCAAAATTAGATAAAACAAATAACAAAGGGTTTTGTTAACAAATGTTGTAAGACACTATTTTAAAGTTATCTTATCTCATCTAATGTATTGAAAATGATAAATAAAATTATCAATTTTTGTATTTAATATAATACTTGATTATGTATAATGAAGTATTATTTTGGTACCAGACTTGGTTATAAGTTAGGAAGCTCGCTCGGCCTATATTGAATCAAACTTGAGTAAAAAATTTTATAATTTAAATTGAATTAATTCTTGTTCACTTCAAATCTAGGCAAAAAATTAAAAAATTCTAAATTATGATTCGATCTAACCTTTGAATACTTATGTTTGTTGCTAATTGTAGATAGAGTTTAAAAACTCAATCAAGAATATATATATATATATATATGTGTGGTATCAATTGTATCTAATCAAATACTGTTCATGGAAAAGTTTTTCATTTTTAGAAGACTGATGACTGATATAAATAAAAAGCCATATATGGTCGAATAAATACGCAAATGAGGATGAAGGATGAAAAGGCCACCTTTTGGTCGATATAATTAGCCCAAAACCTAGCATGAGATCTCTGGAAAGGATCAGAAGGCAGCAGTGGCGAATTCTGGTTCCAAACCTCATCAATGTATTCAACAATGAGGAGTGATTCACAAATGGGTGTTTCCTTGTGAATCAAAACTGGGACTTTCTTATAAATTGGGTTCATCTTCAGGAGCAGTGGGCTCTTGCTGATGAACACCTGCTCTTCCTTTGTCTCCTATTCCACGCCCTTCTGTTGCAAGGCTATCCTCACTCTCGTTGCATAAGGGCTTGGCTGAAAGTTCAAAAGAACAACTTCATGAGCTGCCATTGCAAGCAACTTAAGCTTTTCCTTTGTTGGTTTTGTGTGACGATATTTGGTGTGTTTTTTGGTATAATGCTAAGAGTAATGGTAAATGGATCTATTTATAGATAATTGACATGGAAACCTTTTGGGGGGGGGGGGGGGGTTAAACACGCCGGTTGAAACACTCACCATCCAATTTTGCTAAAGTCAATGGTCAAGCTGGCTTTCTTATTTATGTATTCATTTATTTATTTAGATCAGGTTGGTCAAAAGGTTCTGTTCTGATTCATTGTCCAACGACTTCAACATTCAATTTCTTGAAGGCAAACCAAAATACAATGCCATGAAAAAAGAAAGAAAAGTTCGAATAGTAATTTGTTTCTGTTAGGCAAAGTTGCAATCAAGAATTCGTTGAGGAATCCAATTTTAATATTTTTTCTCAGAAAACTTACTAGCTTGTTATCACGATGAATCTTATTCAAGGCTATTTGTCCGGCTCGATGAATTCAACCTATGCATATCAGATTTTTTTTACATATATTTTAATTAGGATTGATCTTGTTTAAAATTATTATTTAATAATAAAAATATTTTTATATAAATTTAATTATAAAATATATAAAATAATTTTTTAAACATTTTATTATTTTATAAGCAGTGAACTCAATTTTCAAGTTGATCCAAGCTCAATTTAATTCAGGACTAGAAAAAAATTCAGAAACTTCAAATTATGACTCGATACGAACCATGAATACTTTTAGTATCGAATGAAGATTGCTGTTTTAGACAACAATATGTGACCCAAAAAAGTATAGTAATAGGTTTTATTTGCATGAAAGTGGAAGATGAATTTAATTGTACAGCAACGTCCAAACTCTCTTACCTAACTTCAAACTATAATCTTGGCAAACCACTTGACATCAATGACGATATGTGCCTTCTTTTGTTTGTCCTTTTCCGACATCGATGACGATATGCTAATTTATTTTATTTTATTTTTTTGTCTTCATCAAATCAATTCAATTAAAATAATTGAATTTAATTGTTCGTTCTACATTAAACAATTTACAATCTAAATCTTGGAAAGAAGTACAAAAATTAAGCCGACTATTTACACCGTCAAGACGTCACATTCAATGTCGTTTATAATATTTCGATATTCATTTGAAATCAATAATCTACGAGGTTGTAATGACGTCCATTCGAAAATCAAGACAAGCATAAAATGACGCACTTCAAAATTAGAAGCCAATTCTTATTAAGCATCCATGCCCCTCCACTTCCAATTCGTCCACACAATTTTGTAAAGAATACGACCACAACACAAAAGCCGTAAAATGATCACAATACGATATATTTAAATACAATTAACAACACTAACATGACACATTTATCGCATTTATATATTAACACAAAAAACAAACAAAAATAGACACAATGCGCTTATACGGATTATCAAATCTGCTCACATAGACAGTATTACCAATCCAAAGCTGAGCATGCCGACAAACTAAACATTAAAATCGAAAACCCGGATAGAGACCTCAGCGGCACAGCATTGCAACATATTACTTTAAAATACATAACACTTGTCCTTCACACTTCTGGATAGGGGTTAGAACTAACAGAAGATATGCGACAATTGGTAGTCATTCACAGAATGCATATACAGGCTATTATCCGTCCACATTTTCATGGGTAAATTGTAATGCATCCATAAAATGATGATTTTTTTTTTTTTTTTTTTTGCTAATGATTTTTCCAAAATGAATAAGATTCCTCTGCCGAAAAAACTACTCCAGGCCTCAAGGATCAAAACTTTAGGCAATATTTGAACTCTGTACTTTCATCTCAAAACCATCCATGGTGCATCAGCAAGCATACGGACAAATAATAATGTGACAAGATGGTCATCTCCTGCCATTGCTAGAAGTTGCTCAAGGAGACAGGACTAACATACACCAAAAAAAATATTCTTTGGCTACGACACCAATTAGTAATACAGATTATACACCAAGGTTCCATGCAACAAGAGTGCAGAAGGCATTGGCAAAAATAGAAGTTGTTAGCTAAGTTGCTCGCATCTGTAATTATAACAATTCAGAATAACTGAATCTTGAGAATTGAAAGGTTATTTGCATCAACACCAGCCAAGCTGATCAAAGACCTAGAGATTCTCGTTTTCTTTGGCAAAAAGAATGGAGACGTTTAATTAATTTCTCCTTCAGTGACTCAGGTATTTGTGGAATAAAAGTTGGCTTTGCATCTGCAATCAACTTCTTCCTGCAAAAATGCAGTGAAGGCATGAATCACAATTTCCTATTTATGAAACATAATAAAACCGGTAGAGTACAAGACAGATTAAGAGTTGGGATTGCTGGCTAGTTGCTAGTGGCTAGCAAAATAGAAATATGATAATAAAAATGAGTTTTGGATTAGTGCACCTAGCAAAGGAAATGAAGGGCCATTTTTAACGCTTTAATGAAATAATGGCAGATGCACTTGGAAGAATACCTAAAAGTAAAATGCAAAAATTTACAGCAAATACAAGGGACGTACGAATGGATATCCTCAGTTAAAGGGCACAGATTTTATAATGCGCACACAGTGTCCCTCACAAAACCGACATTACATCTGAAAATGCCTAATTACCCTTAAGCCAATACATTCTCAAGGACACTTGTAACCTTTTTACAGACAAGAAGGAAACATAAAAAATTAAAGCTCACAGGAAAAATGATGCCAATCCATGCCAGTGAGCAGGAGATAACAATATCAGATGATACAGTTATAATGGTTGTCAAAACCCAAAATTAACCATAACACATAAAAGCCTATAAATAACAGGCAAAAGGACAGCTAAGTTCCAAACAGCAACACTTATCTCTCTTCCTAAATGTCCAGGTGCTTAAGTGTGTCAGGAATTTTGGCTCGTTATTTGTTTGGGCATGTCCTCCTCCTTTCCTCTCTGTCTTTTTCTCAAAGTTTATCATGGTTCTCCCCCTTTCTCTGTTTTTTCTCCTGACCTCTACTCTCTCTATTTCCCCTCCCTTGCTGCACGTTAATTATCTTGAAAACCATACTAAATGCTTATGTAAGGGTACTCTGGCTTATACTGACATATTTTAGCTGATTATTTTTAGGTCATCACCTCCTCCCTTTTCCTCTCTTCTTTATTTCTAAGTTTACCATGGTCCCCCCCCCCTTACCCTCTGTTTTTTCTTCATATCTCTACTTTCTTCCTCTTTCCTAGCCCTTGCTCTGCATTAATTATCTTGAAACCAATACTAAATACTAATGTAAGTCGACCACTTCTGTCCCATATCACCAACAGCATACTTGGCACACTTCAAGTACCTACCATGTTCAGCATGCATTGCTTCCAAGCATTTTATTCCTTTTCCACCCACTACACTCAGAGCTCCTTAAGAATTGACTAATACTCCTTAAAGGGTTTCTTCTTCTGCAATTATCTCCCATCCTATCACATCATTCTCATAAAATAATCCCTCAGACAAACTAGATATTACGAGAAAAGAAAAAGGAAGGAACATAATCAACAATCTGTTGGTTTTTTTTTTCTGCCGAACAGTTAATAAACAAGAATATATAGTGCCCCCCCCCCCCAAAAAAAAAAAAACGCTAAAACTTTGTTGCAAATGATTAAACTGGGTACACCAACCTACATAAATTCAATGCATAATTGTTAACTAGAAAAAGGTCTAGTTGGGCCTTATGGTAGAGTAAGAAATATTGTGGATTGGGAAAAAGTGGTCGAAAGCACTTTCTTAACTCAAAAGCTAGTTTGCACAGAAAACTGAATCCAATCAGGCATTCCTTTTGTGGTCCAAACTGATTTTGGGAACCCAAATCCAAAGCAAAATTGGCCCTAGGTTGTTAAAAAGCAAAAAAAAAAAAAATCCTCTTTACTTTCTTTGCAAGTATGCCTGTTCTGAGTTTGTCAAACCTATAAACAATTTAGACCAATTTTATGGAACCCTATAGCACCTCAAATACATTGAAAACAAGCGACATCAAAGTTCATAAATTCCTAAAGAAAATCATGTATATTTGCAGTGAACATAGAATTAAATAGTCCATATTTAGACATGTTATATAACAGTTTAGGACAGGCTTACTCTAAATCATTGCCGCTTAGGTTGCTCCCAATCTCCAGAGTGCAAGACTGCTTCCGCAAATTCATGAAATTGTAAACATCAACATACCAGCCAGACAATCGCAAAATTGAAGAAGCTTCATTTTTCAACCTGGAAAATATTGCATTGAATTGAAAACATGCCAAACTAATAAGTAGACTTGTTAAGTGAATAAAAAGCACGTTTGACAAGTTAAGCACAACCTAGGAGTAGCTGAACAGTAAAGAAATCCCATATAACTAGAATGTATTGAGCCACTAAGGAATAAATTTTATAAAACCAGAAAACTATTGTCAGATGAAGTTCAAAAAAAGGGGAAAAAAAAAAAGCAATGACAACTATTTTTATGTATGTATTAACAAAAAAGCAATGACAACAAAGCATATAGTCAAGCATTGAGTGATAATGCAAATAATTAAGAACTGGCTTACAAAATTGACTCACTCATCTGTGCAGCTTACCAATAGAAAGGAAGGGGGCAGAGGATGCCTGTTTAACTAGTGACTTCTAATACAAATTCAAAAAATACTGGCATGCCTAAACACACAACTCTTAGACCAGTTATGTCATAACCTAGTTATACCTTATTGATCTACCAATGCAGAGAGATTTCAGGCATGAATAAACCACAAAAAAGTAATGATAAATGTTGCAGCAGTTAGAGAGAATCGGTATATATTATACCATAAAAGTTATCCCTGAAGCAATCGAGATAGAATGTAGCTCACATTTCTTTCATGATTTCAACTTCTGCACGAGATTGAGCATCCTGGGAAAGTAAAACACAGGATTTTTCCGTAGGCATGGAGAAATCATGGGAGTCATCTGTTTTCTTTGGTCCTGAGTAATCACAGAAGTCTTCCAATTTTCTATTTGGCCCTGACTTAACAATTGTCATTGGAATTGAGTTATCACAAGAGTCCTCCGATTTTCTGTTTGGCCTCAAAATATCACAAGAAGCTTCTGATTGTCTCTTTGGCCTTAAGAAATTACAGGAATCTTCAGATTTTCTCTTTGACCCTGGGACATCACAAGAATCTTTTAATTTCCGCTTTATTCCTGAAATATCAGAAGAACCTTCCGATTTTCTCTTTGGCCCATAAATATCCAAAGAATTTTCTGAAATTTTCTTTTGCTCTGAGTTATCAGAGGCATCAACAAAAGCAGTATCAACCTCTCCTCTGACTGCCATGCTCCTGCTACCATTAACTACAAAAGGATTTGATTTCTTAGAACTTCCATTTGCCAATGCAAATGGTTGGCTTTTCCCAGTACTAACAGCCTCAACTTTTCTGCTATTGTCAATACCATTTCTGTTCATCAATGACAACACATTTTTCTCATTCTTCTCAATACAAACCAAATCCTTTGTAACTCCATTCCCAGCAATGTTCTGATTCTTATGGAAGTCAAATTTTCCATTACTTGTAACAGGAAGCTTTTTGGTACCATGATTTTCAGAAACATTGAATTTCACACAAAGGCTTGAATACAGTTTCCCAACCTTATCTTTCTGTGAAGATTGTTCGATACCAGGTTTTTTTTGGACTGGTTTCAATTGAACAGCTTTCAGGATTTTGGATGCCTCACTTCCATTGGAATCACATGGTTTAACACCATTGGAAGAAAATGTGGTCCTAAAAGACCCTGGCCTTTTTGTACGAGAGAAGAAAAGAATATAAACCTTCTCTGACAAGACCTCTTGCAAGGTTGAAAGTGAAACAAAGGAGTCATTGCAGCAATACCACCTGCCCATTGCATCCTATACAAGCCGTGCACTAATGTCAGCAACAAACCAACATTGCTACATAAAGCATACACATAAAGTGGAAGAAGCTGGACAGCATAAGCACCTTTATATATGCATAATAATGTCCAGATTCTGGTGAGTATCCTGAGTGCACAATAGTACCAAATAGGCTATACTCTGGTTGTGGATCCTACATTGAAAATAACAAGAAAATCAAAAAAAAAAAAAAAAAGAAAGGGGGGGGGGGGAGAGAAAGAATACAGGATGCATGGCATAAAAAAGTAGAAGCCATTACTTTGTATGGGATAACAAAGAAAATGTTTTTGAACATATCAAATTCTATTGGATACAAGCATACAGAAGTCACCTCAACCAAATCATGCAACCCTTGTCAATCACTACCATTCACTTTTTTTTCTCTGAAGTAATGGTAGACTCACTCAACATTCGTAACCAACTAATGAAATAACTAAAGCATATGCAACACGAATACAAGAACTACTTACCCATAAGAGTATACCTGTTATTTATAACAAGTCTAAGGTATTTTTTCCATTCAAAAAACGTAAACAGATACCTGAGAATTTGTTAGAAAATTCCAAACTATAAATATTGCTTGCAAATATGTATGATGCTACAATATTCACCAGTCATTCAGTAAAACAAACACCAGGGCAGGCTTCGCACCTAGTCTACACATGCAAAAGAAAATCTCATAAGAAATAATGCTAATACAATGTCTACAGCACGCTCACAGCAGCAAGCCAGTAACCTGACTCAACCCGATGAGGTTATCAGCTTGCGCTAGCCTTCTGCTCTATTCTCCTTACCGTTATGCTCATCTAAGCTTTCTAATTGGTTAGCTTCTTTCAGCAAATTTGAACCACCCCCATCCTCCAATTGAATTCTGTATCATCCCCTCCACACTTTAGCACCATCACTATCACTAGTCATTTCCTTGTATATGTAGATGAATTTGAGTAAGGTACAACCATGCGTGCAAATATTTACAGCTTAATCCTTGTGGAAATAGAAAGATGACAACAGAAGAAGGGTGATGTAGCAACAGAGTGGGTGACAGACAAGTACACATCTGTTGTACATGTTTGTTCTACATTTGATTGCATAGATCAAGGAAGAAGTGACACAACACACAAGAATGACCAAGAGACATATAAATAAAAACAACAAATAACCAGGAGTGATGCCCAAAGCTCTACTTGTATTTGCTGCTTTTAATTTTAGCATAGAAGTTTGAATCATTAAACGACTATTCAAGTATATTTGCATGAAACACTTGCGGTGCAAAAATGTTTATATTACTATAGCTAGCTAAACAGTAATATTGACAATAACATAATATATATTTTGGCAATGATACAACCAAAAAATCTCTATCAAGGCCATTTGAAAAGTACAGGTTCCTAGAAAACTGTTATGGCCATTTTGCCACCAGCATTATCTCATATTTACCTCAAGAAGGCATGAACTAGCTTATATAAAGGGAAATTGCTATTAGCTGCAAGGATTTAAAAAGCAGTCGTGAACGCGTTTTCAGTCGCATAGTGTTTACTGCGGTTGTGTACATAATGAACGTTATCACGGTCAAATATCTGTTGCGATATCGGTAATAGAAGGTGTCAAAACCGCTAAATAGTGGCCGTAGTATCATGTTGCAGCTGCTATTTGAATCCCTGATTAGCTGCTGTTCTTTAGTCAAGACTAAAAGCTACTCACCTCTTCCAACATTGTTCACTAACTATGGAATGGCAGTGCTAAATTATTAGAGAAAAGCACAGTACATTTGTTTTTTCTTTTTATAATTTTTGAGACTTGCCAGTGTTTAATGAGAGATGCATAAAAAAGTGAGAAAAATGATGGAATTGGAGCAGCTTTTCAAACAAAGGTTTAAACATTTCTGTTAAAAGAATGGGGCCATTTTGCTTGCTTTGATGATTACACTTCTAATTGGATTATGGACATAAATTCATCCTCCTAGTTTTCCTCCTATGCGAGCTTATTCTCCCCAGACCATTTGTTGAACTTATTTTTGGGTGTTGGCTGCTTTTATTGTTTCTTCGACCTCCTCTTTTTTCTATTTCTTTAGGGACAGTGTGCCCCATGTACACATTGTTCCCCGCTTAAGCACTCGTTAACATTTACCAAAAGAGACATTAAGGTTCTAATACTCTATTTAAGAATCTTTTACCATGAAATAAATGGCATGTTCCCATAATAAGCTAACTGCACAACACCCATCAAATTTTCTTCTTAAATGGAGATAATGGATTCTAGCAAGAGTGTGCAGATTGAAGTTATAAATCTATAAAATGCATTTGATGCTATTTGTTGCTCTACCATAAACCTAAACATAATGTGGCATGCAGGCAAAAATCTCCTTCATCCAAAAGGATTTTAAAGATTCCCTTTTTCACATTGTCGTGTAGGCCATAATGATTAAGGTTATTGGTAGATTCTTAAAAGAGATCATACCAAGAAGCAGACCTAACACCTGGTTCCCAGATGACCAAAACTGGCAAAGAACAAGAAATGGTAGACAATATTTATGTCCATCACAAGTTAGCATTGACTATTGGAGTTTCCATTCTACAGTAAATTCCAGCACAAATCATTCAAGGGTAAAAAAGTCATGGAGTTCTAGAGCTTAGTGTAAGGTCCACCACTCCCATTTTAATATTCAGACTATTTGGATGAAGAAAGCTTTTGTATTGGAAGAATAGAGCTCACTGCCCCAGTGATGCACATTATTTCTTCCCAATTCAGTTATATCATCTTATAGAGAAATATTACTGCTATTAGTTACCTTGCAACTCATATTATATCATTGTCATTTCCCAAGTTAAACTTGGAATCTAGAATTCATAGAATGCTACAAATGTAATTTGTACTAACTAAACAAACTTACATGTTGAATTAACAACTTAACAAACCTGGCTTGCTTTGCACATGAAGCTTGAAAGAACCAAAACTTCTTCAAATCTAATAAGCCTATCAATCTTCCCACCAAGTATTCCCTCAAATCTCTGCCATAATTATCCAACAATCACTCCTTTACTCCAAAAGCCAATAAAACAACTACCTTAAGCAACTATAATATTGGCAACAAAAGCCAAGACAAGATATAAAAAAAATACTACAACCAACCTTCAGTTGAATAACAAGGATATTCGGTGCTCGAAGTATAGACAACTGCTTCCTTGCTGCCACCAATTTCTTACAACTAAACAACCATAAGTTTCTCATTGAAAAACAAAATAAATAAGGGAAAAAAGTATCAATCGTGCTCAATTTGGTTGTTAATTTTTCTCTCTTGCATTTTGATATGTTTTTTTCCTTCAGGTACAAAGTCAATAAAAAGAGCAAAAATGATTTAAAAAAATACAAAATCATAATAGATTAAAAACATATAAAACCAACACTGACATAATCATGTTACAAAAAAGTAAAACATATATTTGCTCTCCACAAAAACTATATTACTATTCTTTAAATCCTATCCTATTTCACTTCTGGAAGTAAAAGCATGCAACAAAGACAATACCTAAGCAAATAATGCTTCATATGATTGTTACTTTAGGTACTTACTTTTTGCTGTGTTTTTTTTTTTTTGCTACATAAAGTGTTGCTAAAGGGTAAAAGCAAATGATTAAAAACAAAATCATAATTAATTAAAAACGCCATTTCTACAATAATTCTTTAAAAAAAAAAGTTTCTTTTTATTCCAACTATAAAGCAAAAGGCAACACTAATACTAATAATTCAACCAAGTTGAACTTTGAACTTACTTGTCACACTTGTACTTATTATTTCCATCCAAAACCTCAGGCTGAAAAAACTTATGCATGGCTTCTTTAAGTGAGCCACAATTTAAGATATCAAGACTGATATCCATAATCTCATCAACTTTATTTGACTCCCCACCACACCCCAAACACTTAACCTGACTTTGCAAAGCACCCCCAAAGATCTCCTTAACTACGGTATTGCCATTAACCGCTTCTCCTTCTCCTCCTACTTCTTCATCCCTTCCCTTTCGCCGCAACTTCTTTAAACGCAGACACGTTTTATGGCAAGCATCTATGACGTAACGCAAAAACTCGTGTGCATCCTCTTGGCGGCCGAACCGGAAGTGGTCGGCGAAGATTTTAATGCAGCTTTGGATCTTGGAAGGCGAGTCGAGGGTGAGATCAAGGGTTAAGGAGCGGCTAATCCACGCTTCGAGGATACAGAAGGGGCACTCGCGGGGTTTTTTGGAGGCGGAGGCGTCGCAGAAGGAGGAGTGTTGGGAGCGGAGGCAGAAATTGGCGAGCGGTGGAGTGTAGGTGAGACACTGAAGGACGCTGTTGAGGTAACAGGAGTTGCCGAGGTTTCTTAAGCCCAAAGGAGGACCTTTCTTCCGTTGTTCACTGAGTAGACTCGGCTGCCAAGTCATTTGTAACTCGACAAATCCCATCAACGATGACGGTCCTCCTTCGCCGATCCCTCATCGGACGGCCACCCGCACCACCGTAACCGCATCTCCTTTAAACTTTTTACAGAAACTTTGCTCTGAAAATCAAAATTTCCCCCTTTTTCCCACTTTGCAGCCTTTCAAAATTCAAAGGAAGAAGAATAATCTGGAGAGGGTTCGTTGCTTCGTATTCCGTTTTTAATTCCCTTTTTCCCTTCGATTAACTGGTCGTCCAAAGTCTTGGTCAACGATTTTGGGCTTTCTTATTTATTTTTTGTTTCTTTTTGGTAAGGGCCCATTTTATGTTTTAGTTGGGCTTTACTTAAACCTTGCATTCCGTTTGGTAAGAAAAGAGTTAACCAAGTCTATAATTTTGTACTCGACATCAACAAATAACATAAATATAATATAATATATTTAAATATCACTAATATAATAATTTTAATAATATATATTTTATTATTGTTAGATCTATTTAAGAATCGAGTTATTCATTTAAATTTAAAGATCTATCGATATTTTAAAAGGTTTGGATAAAAATTTTAAGCAAACTTGGATAAAATAAAAAGCACAGTTATTAAATATGCCCAGATTGGATAAAATGGGTAGCTCAAGTCCTATCAAATCTACCTATATTATATTTTAAAAAATGCTATTTTTATTTAATCTTAAATACTTTATTTTTTATTAAATTTTGAAACATAAATAACGTAACATATTATTTATGCTTACATTATAATATTATGTATATGTATTTTTTATTTGATATAAATTATATAATATATATAAATATAAAATAATATACTGCACAATTGAAAAATGGATTGAGTTTTTCTCGAGCCTCAAATGTTTGAAGCTTTATTACTTTTTAACTGCTATTAATAAAATTTATTTCATTACAAAAATTATTTTAGTTAATTTTAATTTTAAAATATTAAAATATTAATATAAAAATATTACTATATTTTAAAACAAATATTACTATTTAAATTTCTTAATAATAAATATTATTCGCTTAATTTTTTAATAGTAAATAATTCTATGAATAATAAATATTTTTGAAATATTTTAATAGTTATGTCAAAATCTATATTTTATTGTAAAAATAAAAAAAAATTAAAAAAGTAACATTTTTAATATTAATTTTTAATATAAAAATATTTCTAAGTTCAATCAAATAGGGTTTATACTAAACTTAAGCATGATATCAATATTTTTCATACTTGTTTAAACCCTAACCCAATCCTACAATTCAGGTATCAAAATTTTACTCAAACTGACAGTAAGCTTCACAACTTTTTCTTCTCTTTTAGACCTATTAACATAGGTAGCATGCACGTAAGCAAGCACTTAGTTTTGTTTTAATTTATTTTTGCATGAACATTTCTCATATAGTACATTTAGATGGCATGCATTTTAATAATATCAAAATGCTTTATGTACATTCTTTGTTTGATAATATTTACAAAATAGAAATTTGTTTGTTTCAAAAGTGCTTAAAGTGGTGACCCATTCTTCTTTTAATTTGTTTCCCTAAAAGGTCCAATGATCTAAGGAAAAAAAGCTCATCCAATTATCAAAAATAAATAAATTAATCAATTAATTAAGGAAGATAACCTCTCTTCAAATCTCTTTCTTCCGTGTGTACAATCCACCCTATAAAAGAACCTACTTTTGTGTTGTTCTAGCTCTTCTACAATCTTTCTTCCAAAATAACAATAGCTAGCTATCTTTGTGAGTAGAAAGACGAGAAGCAAATGTAAAAGCTAGGTCCAAATGTCCAAGCTTTTAGGTGAAAAAGAATAATTGCCTTTTTCAACTTTCTCCATCTATTTGTCAAAGTGTTAACCTTTTATTTTAAGTTTTAAAACCCATTTGGGATTTATTATTTTTTTTTTGCATTAAAAATGAATTTACAAATACCAAAGCATGCACCTTTTTTTTTGGTGAAAAATTTTAAGATATATATATATATATATATACTTTTTTTAGTTAATGTTTGATTTTTTTAGTTTGAACTCTAAATTTAGAATTTGTAAAAAGACAACATTTGTATAGGATACATCTGATAATATTTGATACGATTATATAAATATGACATATAAAGTTAAAAAAATATAATAGAAATACATTTTTAAAGTTTATCTAATATGAATTATAAATGTATCAAAATTGATATAAATGTAAAAAGAAAATTTAGACACAATTATAATAAGGTAAAATATATGAATATTATATAAATATATGAATTGTTAGGTCTAGTATAAGGCAACTAGATAAATATGTTAAAGATAGTTGAAATTAGTAAAATTTTGGGAAAGAAGATAGGTACAAATGAAAATTTTTAATGAGCTAACAAGGTTGTTTTTATAATCTAAATTGACATTAGTTTAAAAAAAAGGATTTGGAAGCTTATATTTGTGTAACATGCATAGAATTTTAGTTTAGAAAAAAAAAAGTGAAGAAATTATGATAACAAAAACTTTGGTGATTTTAAGAAGCCTTCAAAAGACCCCTTCAAGCACTATAAGATATCAAATAGTGAAAATCAATTTTGGATATATTTTTAATAAATTAAGGATGGAATTGACTAGGTATTCTTTATGTATTTTTTTTTATTATTTTACATTTTCTGTGGACTAGAAGGGGAAAATGGTAGTATGTTTGAATAATGATTGTTAGAAGAATACTTTAAAAGATGGAATGTGAATTGAATTAAAATTAGCACAAAGTTTTGATGGAACACATTTGACTCTTATTCATTAATATGCTAACACAACCTTAAGAGTTAATTTGAGGTTTAATGTTACTAACGCATTTAAGGCTTTATTTTACTATGGATAACTTTTTGACAGCATTATTAGGAACCATGTTAGATGGGTAGAAGGCACTTTAGATATTTAACTCTCAAAACTTGACATGTATAATTTACGTGAATAGAAGATGAAATATGACGGTCAAATTAAACAGATATGACTCATGTATAAAATTATATAAGTACGTAAAATTAATTTAGTTTATATTAACATAAGCGAATCCTTCCTATATATATTTACCACATTAATTAGAAGTACATATTTCAAGCTCTTTGTATGCATTTTTTTTTTCACTTTTCGAGCGATAAGAATTTAATATCTTATATAACGTTCAGGTACGAGATATTGATTAATGAAAATCATAATATAAGAATAACAAAAATTACAAATATTGATATTCAAACTCTAAACTTATTAAATATTATTTTTAAAAAATAAGAGTGCAAACCAACAAAATGAAGTTAAGATTTCACCATCCATAAAGATTTCACAATCTATATTCAAATGTGCTTTCATTATCAATGCAAACTTTTATCTTATAATTCAACGGCTCATTTTTTCCCCTTTCAAAGAACTATTGGATATTCAATAGGCCAATTGCTGGAGCTAGGATATCGGTTTTCAAAGATCAAATTGATCCCTAACATTAAAAAGCCTCTGAGTGTTGCATTTAAGGGTTTCTCGCAATCTTAAATCATAGCTGTAAGAAGTACTAAAAAAAAGTAGAATTAGAAATTTTTTATCAATTAATTATATATTTATTTCTTTACTTATATATGTTTATTCGACACAATATAATATAACATATTAAAAGTTAAATAATGGCTAAAATATTCAGAAAGTCTTTAAATTTTATTACTTTATATCGATAAGTCTTTATATTTTTATTACACCTGAATAAGCTTTAAATTTTTTATTTGTACCTAAACAAACTCTTAACCTTTAAATTGTAACTCAAAAAGACTTTAACTTTTAATTTAAACATAAATACATGCTTTAATATAAATAAAAGTGTTCATGAGTTGGGCTGGGTTGCATCGCAAAATTTTTTGAATTTCTTGTTTAAGCCCAAAAGCTTGTATTAATATTAATGAATAAATTAAAATTTTAAAATATTTTTATATTAATATTTTATATTTTTATAATTAAATTTGAAAATAAAAATATTGTCTATTATTAAATAATAATTCAAGTTATGCTAGTCTAAATTAAGAAATTCGATATCAAAGGTTTGGCCTAGGTGAGCAGTTAAGATCATAGATAAGTCTAAACATAAATTAACTTTTCATTTAAAATAAAAGTTTATTTAAATATAAATCAATAGATAAGACTTATTTAATTACAATAATAGTAAAAAGGTTTATCTAAATAAACTAATAAAGTTCAGCGTTTAAACCTTAAATATTTGATTAGTTTCATAAACTTCTCATAATTAAATATTAAACTATTCAAGTCCGAATTAAATAACTAACAAATAAATATTAATTCGTTTACATCTTAAAATCATCCAAAGGTAAGATTTTAATCCAAAGGGAAGATTTAAAAGAGGCTATCTTTAAAGGTGAACTAAACGCGACTACTCGAAAAATGTTGCATTCAGATTTCGTATCGATAGAGGGAGAGAGGAAGAGCCACAGCCACTATTGTCACTTTCACTTCTCACAAATTTTTTGGTTCATTATAGACCTTCATTGTACTAATTTTTGTTCCTTATCCGTTTATTTATTTAGTTATTAATTTATTTATGTATTTTTGGATGATAAATGATAATAGAGAAAGAAAAAGGATTTATTTATTAATTTGTTTATGTATTTTTGGATGAGAAATGATAATAGAGAAAGAAAAGGCTGTGAAACACTCACAGGATGTGTGGATGAGGGTTCCCCAGTAGTTCCTAACGGGATTTGGTCTCAATTTCTCACCTCCAAATTCTCATCCATTCCAACACTCTTGTAATTTCCCACTGTTATCTACTATTAAACTGGTATATATCTCACACGAAATGCTCAAATTTAACTTTTTTGGTAAATTTAGATGACTATACATTCGTTTTTTTTTATTCGAATGTGTTTGCAAGTGTTAAGCACAAGTATTTTAGAGACAATACGAAAAGTCCGGATAACAAAAACTATAATATGTACTTCATTTTTTTTGTCACCGCCCAAACTCATATAAACCCTTTGTTTTTAAGCTCTTCTCATTACCTATCCGTTCCTTTCTCTTACGTTAAAAAATATATATTAGAGCTTTTCTATAACTTGGTTCATCTGCATGCACTCTGGTCTATAGTCTTGAAACCTAAGGGTATGCTTTTCTCTACTTTTTTTTTTTTTTTTCATTCTTTTTAGCCATGTTGGATTTAGACAGTAGGCTAAAATATATACTTGTTATGCTTTCGCTACAATAATCTTTTTACACGACATTTTCCCATGTTTATGTATGAACACTTTCCTTAGATTACTATGTATACTTTTCTATGATTATGTGCATTCAATCTGTTTGAGTAATAAATTTGGGGTTCAATATCTTTCCTCCTTTTTATCTTGCCCCAATTTCTTCTCGTATAATTTTTACTTTTGAGTTATGTGTAAGATGATATGGAAAAACTATGTTATTCGGACGAGTGTGGGGATGCATTTGACATGATATATTCAAATTTTTATTTTTTTTATATATCTAAAGGATCATATTGGATACCTATGCTTGAATGTATATCAAAGAAAGGTGAAAGTATAGATAATATAGCAGCAAAATCAGACTTACCTTAATTCTTAGCTTCCCAGAATTAAAAAGAAAAAAAAAATCTAAAATTAATTACCTTATTTAAGGCCAAAGAGCAAAAGTCAGAGGGGGCTGAAAATGGTTGCTTAATTTGCTTTTTATTTCTTTCATCTTTTGCTATATATATATATATATATTTTTTTTTTTTCTGGCTACCAAATAGAAGAGCATCAATAATTTTTGTGCTTGTATTTGTATTCTGAATATGAGATTATGAGAGTTTGCCTGTATGCTGTCTCCTCTAAGTAACCACTGGTATATCTCAATTTCAAGGGTGATGA
>JBBYHO010226665.1:12118-34259 GCA_038382025.1 Adansonia gregorii | reverse complement strand
CCAGCCATGTCAAGAACACAGACTGATTCTAAATTTGATACCAGAATTTGCAATAAATGGCATTTTAATGACACAGGCACTTATAAGTAACTATTCAGTTGATTAAGTAATCAGCTTTAAATTGGTTTATGAATGTAGATGAGTAAAAGGTGTGCAACCATGAAGAAATGATGAGTGTTGCCGAAAATAAACATTTTTATTGCTTTGCCAGGGTATTGATTTAAATTTGAACATCCCATCAGCATCAGAGACAGCCTGAGATAGAGTTTTTCTGTGTCCAACCTCAGGGAGAATCTAACTCAATGGCATGCATCATCAGAACATAAATAAATATGAACTCCAACATGGGATTTCCCTGTCAAAACAATAACATGATTTTCAAGGGTAGGGGAAACATATAAACCTCTGCAGTATTGCAGTATGCACATAAGCATCGGTGAAAACAAACAATTACTCAAGAATTCTCTTAGTCAATAACATACAATACTATATACTTTACGTAAGTGCCAATCAGGATTATAATGTAAAATTCATGCATGAAACAGATTGAGAACAAATAAACACACACACACACACGTGTGTGTGTGTGTGTGTGTGTGTATACATGTACATATGTGGGAAAGAACACAGGCTGCAAAGTTGGTATACAATCATGACAAGACACGAGGATCAAGTTTTATATCTTACCTGAAATTCTATTAGGAACGAAGTAATTTGTTAGGAAGAAGCAATGCTTGATAAGAAAAATCTAAATGATGTGTGACCAAAAAGCTCTGCACGATAGAAATCCCAGAGTAAAACAGATTCTGAAGCTGATATTAGATTTTGTAATAATAGCATTTTAAAGAATGACATGAACAGGTACTTACCGATAATATACCCTATTGTAAGCATGTTGCTGAGTCATGTAAGCATCCACATCATGGGCTGAGATTACATTAACCCAATAACCAATTTGAACAAATTCGATTCTTTAAACATCCACTGCACCATCATCCATATCAATGAAGCTTTGCTCCAGGCACCAGTTATTTTCCTCAAACACAGTTTCCAGAGATGAGCTTTTGACCTTAAAAGATGAGAAACGTTACAGTATCAGCAGCATTCATAAATTAATCAGATACAAAAATACTGTAAAATATCTACTAATACAAAGAGTTCATGAAGTTGGTGCCAGATTTGATTGCAGCTTACTTGTAGGAGACATAACATAATTCCTAGAAGGAATAATTACATGGTCAATAAAATCTGCTTGTATAGAGCGATTTGAGAACTCTTCCAGTCTTACTTAATAAATCAACTCAACATTAAACCCACCGACAAAAAATATATATATTGGAATCTCAGCACTTTAAGAACGTAGGATACAATATACAAACCTCTGTAGTATTGCAATATGCATCTGTCTGCGGGTGAAAACAAACAATTGCTCAAGAAATCTCTTAAATTTTTAGCATGTAACACCAATGAAAAAACCACTTATCCTATGATAGTTACACTAATATCACAAGATGTGTAATTCAAAATTGGAGTAAGGATCAATAGTTAGTCTATAACGCACAATACTACATAATTAAGTGGCAATCAGGATAACGATGCAAAATTCATGCATAAGACAGATTGACAACAAATAAATGCAAACACACATATGAGAGTGAGTGTGTGGGTACATATGTGGCGAAGAATACAGGTTGCAAACCTACTATACAATTAGGAGAAGATGCGAGGATCAAGTTTTATACCTTAACTGAAATATGGTGTGGCTCATTAAAGTTGCATACCTTTGTTTAACTTATGGTTTGACATTCTCTAGTGCATAGGCGAAGGCTACCTTGTATTCAAAACGTGATAATATAAAATAATACAGATAGAGAGAAAAGCAATTCTTAAGGTTACCATCACCCTCTAAGCCGACTTAGTAGTCCGCACTCTGCAACAAACATCATAAGCGACTGCATTAATGTCTAGAAGAAGCTACTCTAACGTCTGCAATTCAAGCCATATTTGGCCTAACCTAGAAAAAAAGTAACAGAAGGAGAAAAAATTTAAAAAAAAAAAAAAGAAAAAAAAAGAAAGGTCATCCAAATGCATTGCAGAATCAACAAAATTTAGCATATAAAATGGAATTAAAAGGAAAATGGTAATGCATAAGAAAAACTACTAAGAGATGAGCTAAAAATTTAAAATTTTTAAGAAAATACTAAAAGAAAAAAAGGTGGTAAAAGATAAAAAGATTCATCAAGCAACGTAAACGATGGAAAAAAATGTCACAATTCATGAGAAAAATAGTAGCGTATAAGAAAAATATGATAATACAAAATAAGGTATGCTAAAATATAAGAAAAAGTGATAATACATAAAAAATAGTAAAATGGGTAAAAAAATCAAAATCATTAGAGAAGCAGTAAGAACAAAGTGTTTGTGATGACCCAACTCCGCATGAAATTGGGCATTCTTGTCTTACCTAAGCCTCAATAATCTCTAACTCAAATTTGTGAAAGCTTAAAGGAAGAGTGGCTCTGACCACCTAAAGTTGGATAGACAATGGCAGTTGGATGACAGACTGACAACAATAGAAATCCCTGGCAAGGCAGTACATGCAGGGCAATGCACCTAAGCAAAAGAACAAACAAGCAGATGAGGAGTCTAGCTTAGTTCTTGTACACCATACCGGGTAGGCTTAGTTTTCTACACCCACGGGGCGAGGACGAGAAATATTATCACCATAAAAGGTGGCTATATTTAATATATTTCAGAAGTAAATTGAAATATACAGCAAAACAATGGTCAGTAATTATATGTAGATGAAAAGGGGCACCAAATATATGTCTATCTAAACAAGCATCGGGCACCACTTGACAACAAGGCTAATAATCAGAAAACGCTACAGGCTTACCAACAGAAAAGAAGTGTCGCAAAGACTCAATGAATAATAAAATAGCATCAATTCAGCGTCACCTCAAGAACCACCCCCTAAAAATATGAAAGAGGACCAATGATCTCTCACTCAAAAAGAGAGAAAAAAAAATAAGGTAACGAGAGAGATTCCTAATAAATCAAATGTCTTTTACCCCACAGTGCCTCCCACCAACTTTATTACACGGACGTCCACCGACCCTTTTTTCCATCTACACTCCATAGGAATGAGAGGAAATGACTCAATCCAATGCTTAATACCATCTGCAATGTGTGGAACAACCTGGATCTAGTCAAAGAAGAAATTTCAGGAATTTACCCTTTCATTATGCAATCAAAAGTAGCTACATGTTTAGAAATAAAAGAAGTCACCTGAACCTTCCTTCTGAGATAATCACCTTTCCATTCCTTCCAAAGTACGGATTAACAATGAAACATAAATGGGTTTCAATTGCCAGTAGAACTCAGATGAACAATGAACAGATACTTTGACTAAAATGAAAAACTTGAAATATCCATAGTAAGAATAACAACTAGGAAGCACTCACTGTTAAGGGCAAATAGAAACATAAAGCAAGTTAGTTTATATCTTTTATATTTTCAATTATTTTTTTGGTGGGTCGAGGGATGGGAGCAAATACAGTTCGAAAAAAATAAAACCTCTCTACCATTATCGAAAACAAAAACATCTCCATGTTCAAAAGGAGACCTGGCTCCAATATCTAGGCTCAGAACTTGAATTAAAAAAAAAAAAGAGAGAAAACAATCGTAAAGAAAGACAACATGCAAGGAAACAAAAAAAGAACAAAAATCACAGAATTGTCAAAGACAACGAAGCTTGGATGAAAACAAATAAATGAAAAACCCAAAAAAAAACAAATTGAAAATAATGATCAGAAAAAAAAAACAAAAAAGAAAGAAAGAAATACTTCACTCACCGGTATCCAGGCTTGTCTTCCTCTTTTTTTCCTCAATTTTTGACCATCCAGAATTGCATCTTTTTCCTTCTCTCACCGGATATCTGCCTTGGAGGAGATTTTGGCTTGTAAAAGATAAACAGAAATGAGAAAACAAGGAGGAAACTTTGCTTTTTCGGTTGAGTAGAAGGAGAGGGAAATGGGTGTGGAGTCGAAGAAAACTTTGGCAAAAGATGTCAAAATTATGTGGGAGGCGTCAGAACGGAATACACCAAAGTGAGGTTGGAAATCGGCATCAAAAGAGTAAGGAGGAAAGTTAAATATAGTAACGGCGGATAGTAAGGCGGTTTGGGCAGACAGCTAAGCATTAACGTTCACTTGATGACCTTTGACTGAATCTTTGACCGATAGCTAAGCATTAATGCTATGTAACGGTTCGATTACATAACATAACATAAACAACAAATTATACCATTTAAAACAAACCCAAAATTGTTGATTTTATCTACACTTTTATAATTGGAACACCCATGATTGAAAAAAAAATATATTTTTGAAAAAAATTTAAAAAATTAATAAATAAATATATAAAAGAATGTATAAATTTTTTAAAGTGGGTAGTTAGTAAATTAAATGGATAATTTTTAAAAGTTTAGTAGTTTTTAACAAGTGAGTTTTTTAAATATCTTTGTCACTATTAATTTAATTAGATTTTTTTTTTATATCTCACCAATACTAAAATATAAATAAGTTAGAATTCAAAACATACTATTAGAATCAGAATCATAGCCATTTAAGAACAATATGATCCAGCTCTTTGACTCTGTTAAGCAACTTCAGAGGCGCCATTAGCCAGTCACCTCCAAACCCAGATCCACAACCAATATGAACTTTGTTTATTCTTCTTTGAGGATTGATTCTCTGCAGTTCAACATACAACTATTATTCATCCTCTTTGGAACTTCCATTCTAAAAACTGAAAAAAGAAAAAAAAGGCTACCCGGCTTGATCAGGCAGTCATGAATCTCTCCATAGCTTTGATTTCCCATTGATGTCTGGTGAAGAATCACAAAACATAACCGCGTTCAAACCAAAGGGTAAGCAATTATTCATTTACTGATTAATTCAGAAAATTGTTGTAAAAAATGCAAAACATTGCAGTAACTGTATTTGGGAAAAGAAGTCCATACATCTTGTTGTAAGGCCATTTTTCTCTCTTTGCTTAAGGCTCGTCAATTTTTCATTGCCTTCGTTGCAAGTGTTGGCTTCGTCCCCTGCACTTCAGCATATTCCTTCAAAGAGAAAAGAGTAACAAACAGTCAGCTTTATTAAGCATATAAGAATAAAAAGTTTGGAAAAATCAAAGAACGACTACTGAAGGAAGCCAACACACAATTGCCTGGAAATTTTCCAGGGAATATCACAACTCCTTTTTTCATTTAAGATTTAAATTAAAAAAAAAAAAAACCAGCATAAGGACAATTGGAAAAGAAACAAGAGAAAACCAATGGGGTCATCTTGGATACCAAGAAAACGCAATGGATTTATCCATACAAAGAACCAATAATCAAGAAATTAAGCAAGCACAATGCAAGAAGAAAAAAGGAATGAATCAAAATAGAAAGTGAAACATCCCATTTACGATATAAGATGACAATGAGACATGGTCTAGTTAACCTGGGCGTGTTTTGCCCTCCCATACGGAGAATCAGAAGATGGAACTCTGTGAATGACATGAAAGTAATTGCTGTAAAAGTCTTTTCCTCTCCAATATTTGCAAGACTTCCTTCCATGCCGGCGGCTTTGGTCTCAAGAAACCCCTCGTTGTTGGACCACATTGCCTCTCTCTTTTTATCAGCAAAATCTCCAAACCCATTTCAAGATTTTCCAAGAAAGTGTTTCTATCAGTGTAAAAGAAAACTTCTCTCTCTTCTGGTGGGATTTGGGACAGGAAAACCACTTCTATCCCTTGAAAAAAATCTGTTGACACTTAGATAAAAAGAAGGAAAGATTCAGGTAAACTCTGAAAGAAAAGTGAAAGAGAAAAAGAGTAAAAACGATGACGATGATGATTATGATTCGATTTGAGGGGAGAGAAATTGGAATAAGAAATAGAAGACGGTGGCTGCCGTCGGGATGTATGAAGACTTAACGGGCGTTGCGGACGTCGCCTTGCAATAAATTTATTTTTAATTTAATTTATATGCTAAATAAGTGGCATGTATTCAAAATGGTTTATTTTAAATTAATTTTTTTAAAAAATAATTTTATATTATTATTGTAGTTAAATATTATAATGTATTTATATAAATACTTCATAGTAACTGTCTTTAATTAATTTTTTTATTATATTTTCCAACAAAAATATTTTTTTAATTATTTTTAAATTTATACCCGTGCTGAATAATATTCTCTCTATTTTCATTTTTGAAAACGAGATTTCAAAGCAATCACACAAAAGTGCATGAAAATTTTTCCTTTTATTTTGTTTTTTGAAAAGTATACATTATATTAAAATTTTAAAAAATATTTATCCAATAAGTAAATAATAAATAATTTTTTCTAAAATTATTTTTGTATGCTTATTTTTCATTAAAAAATATGATAGTTAATTTTAAGGAAAAGATTAAAATACTTTATTTTATATTTATTTTAAGAATTATATTTTGATTTTTTTTTTTTTAACTTCTCTGAGTTGATGTTTGATTAACTTATGATACTAACTAAAGCATTTTTTTAATAATGGTAAAGACCAAAACTAGAATTTAGAAATAAACTCATAAATCTACATCTTATAAATTATCAGTTTGGTGTTTTGAAGATTTTCATCACCTTCTCACCCCCAAAAGGTAAAGTATGAGTTTGGATTTTAAGATTATTACTTACTAATTAAAGAAACGTAATAAATATACAAAGCAAATTAGTTTTCTTGTTGTTAAACCCCACATACTGGGCACAACCTGCAAATTAAACGATAATAACCATTGATCAAATATATATGATTCTTGATGAATAAGCAAATTAATATAGCTACAGCACAAAGCAAATAAGCAGTGGATGGAAATACATTGGACAATTGAAAAAAAAATACAGGAAAAAGCATACGAAATTTAGTACAAAAGGAAATGTAAAACCAGATGGCTTAACCTGAAGATGAGGCCTGATGCTGAGCAATTTGTCTTGCTGCAAACCCGAATAAAAAATCGTGGAAAGGGGCTAAAACACAAGTAGAAAGCTATTTATGTAACTAAAAAATCAATTGGGGAAATTATTTGACGTAAAAATCCATGCAACTTACAACGCTTGCCAAAGCAAAAGCAACAAAGACAGCAATTGCGACCACCTTGCCTCCTCAAACTCCATGCGATCATGAGTGCATGTATTTCCTAAAATGTCGTCATCTTTTTTAAAAGTTAATATGAAGACAAATAGGATTACCTGCCTTCTTTCTAATCATCCACCGCAACGGCCAACTGCTTTTTTTGCATCTTCTAAAGGACAACTTGAAGATGTTATGCAGCTCTCTTCCAATGTCACTTTAAATGCTGAAGCTACAGCATCGACCACATTGGAACTCATAGACAATGCCACTTTATATCCAAAATTCATCCGCTCATGCAATTCCTGAGAAGCTCTTGCAATATCATCATCAGGAGCAGCATCATCTGAGACTTCAGCAATTGTTCAAGATCATTAATAGACTCAGGAGCAAGACCGCAGTAATATAAAGTGAAGAAAATCAACTATAAAGCTACAAAATATTCTTAATTTTGTACTTGTAACAGAAGAAACCTTAACGGGGTGGATGTCTCTGTATGCAGGCAAGATGACCTAATCATATGCAAGTCTTGAAAACGAAAATCCAATAATTCATATCTAAAAATATAAAAGAGCAGGTGCTACATTGAAGATCTGCGGCATTAGATAAAAACCAACAATCCTGGTTATAAAAAAAATAGTAAAACAGCACACATACATAACCACAAAAGCCAGAAAAATCAAAACATATAGAGTTGGTAAGACTCCATAAATTTGCACCCACTTGGAACCAAACAGGAATTCGACAGAGAAAAATTAATATTGCAAATACCATATTTAAACATGAACAAGCAGTCTGCACCAAATTCAAAATGGTTCTCATGTGTTTGAGAGGCAATTCAACTATACCTATTTATGTCAAATAGCTTGACACTTAAACACAACTTTTGGAACAGGAAGCATTTCAATTGAGACAAAAATTACCACAGCTCCAAACTTAGGATATAGCCACCAAGAAAATGCAGCCGAGGAACGGGCAAGATGGTAAGCGTCAGCCCTCCCTTGGAACCTACAAGTCGTTGGCACTAGATCTCCCACAAGTATTACGAAAGAATTGGTAGTTAAGATGAATCCCAAGTGAAGCTTGATGAAAATATGAAGCCCAATGACTTTCGAAAGTGCTTTGAAAGTTGGCAAAGCAAAGTACTCATTAGTGGCAGAAAGCAATATGGAAACCATTGCAGTAATACAAAAAAAAAAAAAAAATCAAGATTCAACGGCCAAGAAGTTTGACAAAAAGCAGTAGAAAGGACAAACAATAAAAAATATAAATAAATCTCTCGGAAGCAACTTGCAAAGGAAATAAATGGGAACTATAAAGAAACTCTCATGACAAATCAATATGTCGCCAAGTTCGAATTTCACAAGTAAATTAAAATCTGCAGTGGGACAAGGAATCAAATTGCCCAACTGCATGCTAAATTGATTTAGGGAGATTTCATATAGATTCGGATAAAAACCAATTAGAAGAAAAAATTAGTTTAAGGTGGTAGTTAATTAGAAGAAAAAATACCACCTGGCATTTATACACACTGCCACACAGGCAGTAACAATGAACTTACCACATCAAATAGAGAATATATATCCCCAATCATTAGCCAATGGCACTAGAGTTCAAGTATAAGACCATGCATCTTACTTAAGTAGGAAAAAGTTCCATGCAGCTGTTACGTTGTACTGTCATCATTGCAACATCTAGCACAGCAATGCTAAGAACGGCAAGCTCTGCACTAGAAGAGAGACAGAAAAGTGGATATGAGTAAAAAACCCAGAAGGAATGAGCACAAAGAAACAGCAAAAAATTATGCCAAAAGATCAAAACCCAAAGCCATATCTATCAGTTAGTCAAGTACCTTTTGGTTTGGAGGGTCCACCATTGAACTACCTTGTGCTCTTACGGTTCTTAAAAATGCAGCAAGTGCAACTCCAGCAGCTCCCTAATAGACATTAAGTACACAAATGTGTCTAATAATTGTGGCATTCACAGTGATTCCACAGTGATCTGGATTACAATAGAAACTAATCTATTCCATAAAAGTAGCAAGTCGCTGCACCAAGTGTTCACCTTTATGTCAATATTAAACATGCAAAACGTTTTTCGTTAGCGTTTCAGAGTTTCGAAGGCCCACTTCATTTGAAAATCCCCAAACTGAATTGTGTAGCCATCAAATAGACAATATGAACTCAATAATTTATAGATAATCTCTCTTCTAACCTAGGTTGTCTTGGTCCTAATTATGTCAAGCCAAAAAAAAAGGACATTTCAAAAGAAATACTCATAACTTGTCAAAAAACAAAGTCACAGCAAGCATATCATATGATCCACTCTTCAAAGGTAAAAACTTCTTAAGAACAAAGTAACTACATACACATTTTACACACAAAGTAGGTCTTCAAGTAGCTTTTGATTGATGGTGCCAACATCTATCATAACCAGGAGGTATTGATCGAATAGCTAAAATTAGAACACAAGAAAAGAGTCACATGCATGCAAATATGCACATAGGGAGGAAAAAAGGAAAGTAAGATTAGTCCAAAGTCTTTCTAGGTTGATACTAGTAGCAGCTACATACAAATCAATTGGTCTCTTAATCCCCCGGACCCCAAGGTCACCAAGGCTAATAATACGACTGTCATCAGTCCGGACTATCATATCAACTTGTGAAAGAAGGGGAAATTGAACCTAATATTAGAATTGCAGTAAGCAGTGATTGATAACCTATTTTCCTAGAAGGCAAAGGAACAAAAGGCATATGACACAATCACAATACTCAAAAATCCACAAACTTACCGGTTGACCTGGACAACTACGTATCACAGACATCATCTTCCCTTTATCCCTTGCACTGAAATAACAAGTTGGTTCTTAGAATTCAATCGTGAGATAGTATCCATGCATATACCACAGAAGGGTAAAATAGTAATTCTTGCAATAAACTATTATAAAAGCAAACTTATATGGATTATAGAGGTGCAAGGAAGGCCAATGTAAAGTTCATCAAAAATTGTTCAAGAGCCTCAACAGACTCAGGAGCAAGCTAGCAGTAAAATAAAATGAAGAAAAATCAACTTGTAGCAGAAGAAACCTTAACAGGGTGGGTGTCTCTGCAGGTAGGCAAGATGAACCAATCACATGCAAGTCCTGAAAATGAAAAACCAACAATTCAAATTTCAAAAGAAAGATAGTACAGATGCATAGCAAAATAGTACAATAGAACAGGTACATAATTATGAAGGACCACCCAATCACGTTGAAGATCTGCAACATTAGATAATAACCAACAATCCTGGTTATGAAGAAATAGCAAAATAGCACAGATACATAATTATGAAAGCCAGAAAAAGCAAAACAGAAAGAGTTGGTAAGATTCCAGAAATTTGCACCTACTCTTCACCAAACCGGAATTCACCAGAGAAGAACTAATATTGTGAATATTATAATTAGACATGAACAAGCAGTCTGCACCAAATTTAGAATGGTTCTAGTGTGAGCGAGATCTTCCATAAGAACAGGAAAGAGCAGGAGGCAATTCAACTATACCTATATATGTCAAACAGCATGGCATTTTAACATGATTTTTCGAACAAGCATTTCAATTGAGATAAAATTCACCAAAGCTTTGAAACTTAGAATATTTACCAAGAAAATATAGCTCTAAACCTGCAGCCAACAACTTGCCATGCTATTTTATCTTGAAAATGCAACCTAGGAATGGCCTAGATGGTAAGCGTCAAATCTCCCCTGGAATATACAATTCGTTGTGCATTTGATCTCCCACAAGTGTTACGAAAGAATTGATATTTGAGAAGAATCCCAAGTGAAGCTTGATGAACATATGAAGCCCAATGACTTTCAGAGAGTGCTTTGGAAGATGGCAAAGAAAGTACTCATTAGTGGCAGAATGCAATGTGGAACCTGTGTATTAATACAAAAAAAGAAAAAAAAAAATCAAGATTCAACTGCCAAGACATTAGAGAAGAAGCAATAGTATGGACAAACAGTAAAAATAAATAAATAATTTGTCAGAACCAACTTGCAGAGGAAATAAATGGAAATTATAAAGAAACTCCCTAACAAATCAATATGTAGCTAAGTTCAAATTTCACAAGTAAATTAAATTTAGCAATGAGAATCAAATTGGCCTAACCGTATGCCAAATTGATTTAGAGCGATTTAACATAGATTTTGATAAAAAAAAATTAGACGAAAAAACCACTTTCAAGAACTAATTTAACGTGGCAGTTAATTCAGATGTTTATGATAAAACATGAAATTAGGAAAAAGTAATTTAATCAGGGGAATAAAAAGAAATCAAATTTCCAGCAGATTTTGTAGAAGTATTAAATTAATTGTCTACTAAACAGTAAATATTATCTGATCAAATCTGAACATACTTATCAAAAATCAACTAAATAGAGAAAAATGTCAGAGTCTCGAGCAAGAGATCAGTTTTGTAGAGTTACTAGTCTTCAAAGGACAGCAAAACAATTCACCAAGTGTGCCACAATCATATTTTTACACCTAAGAGTATATTAAACTCATGCAAGCATGAAGAAAACATCACAAAAATTAAACATTTTAAAGAAGTAAAGGAACCTCACGGCAGAGTACAATGTTTTGAAGAACCATTGATAACTGAACATCGGACAGATCACAGCATACAATCCTGTTCAGAAATATAAACCAAGAAAATGGGAAAGGAAATAAGTACTTTAATACAAAAGTTACACTCATAGTCCTCTTCAATTATAGATAAATCTGAACCTAAATTCATATATAAAAATATACACACAACTATCTAAATATCCTGCAACCAAAAAGAGGATATTGCAAGTGATATATATCACAGGGGCATAGAGAGTAGATTATCAATGACATTCAAATTATATGCTCTAGTAGACAACATCTACATCAAATCAAGACCTATGGTAGAGAGCAGATTATCAAATTATATTGTCATAGAGCCTAGACTTTAAAGAAGTAAAAAAACAAATAGTAATCAAAATAACGACCAAACGGAACACAATATATATTTTTATGTAAACATAATCTATGCAGAAATTATATACATAAAGAAAAAAGATTGAAATTAAAGTTACAATATAATACCTTTATTGAGGGAAAATCCTGACAAGCTTAGGCCGAAATCTGTGCCTGTGCTCAATAATAATCTCAAAGCCAGATTTGAGCAAGGCTATCTCCCCTTCTCAAAACAACAATCCATCAGTCAGAATTTGTTAAAATGTTAAACCAGCCATGACAAATGGGTCCATCTACTAAGCTTCAAAACCATTTTTACAGAGTGTTTTCAATGCAACAACACAAACACACATGCACACACAGGTCCAGTTGTTTTTCCAGCAATTTTAGTTCTACTGCCACAAGTCCTTCCACATGGACCACCCCTAACTTGGCCGCTAACTGCATCTTTAGAACAATCATCTACCCAGGCCAACTGCTTTCGATTGCATTCTACCAGGACCATCTTCTCTACCACCACCATGACATGCACCAGAAGGTCAACAAAATCAAAAGCCAAGTTAAGAACTCTATTTTCAAATGCATAATAGAAAGAAAGGGAAGAGAAAAGGATTCGATGTATATGTCTCCAGCAAACCAAATTGAAGGAACCAATGGAACGTGTATGGGACCTGGATTATGGAGCATGCCAGAGAGCTGTATGGCTTGTGTCTTCACGTAATTGATGACACTGGAAATGTGCAATCTGTAGAGGTTGAATCACGCGTTAAAGGGACTGCATCATCAGATTTGGTTTTAGAAAGAAGTTACGGAGCAATTATGATGATCTGCTGAATTTGATGCCAGTTCAATTATCAGAGCCAAAGAGGTACCCAAAAGCGCAAAGGTTTTTAACAATTAACATAGCTGGTCCTGTCAAATTGCTCACAAGTCTGCAAACTAGGGTTAAAAAATTAGGGTTTATTATTACATGATTAAAAAGGGAAGGAAAATAGAGAGGGGAAATTAGAGAGAACTATGAATCGTAACAAAAGCTCAGTCTTCATCATATAACTCAAAGAATCACAATATCAAAGAGTGGCCAAAGAGAAATACACTAAATTCAAGCAAATCACAGGTGCTTTCGTCCATTGAAGTCTGACCCGTCCAACCCTAAGTTCCCAAAGTAAATCCCTCAATTAAGTTTTCAATATCACAACCAAATTATCTCCTAGAGAATCGTGTATGATATAACTCAAAACAATCTAAAACAATAGTTCCTAGAATAATACGTTCATTATGAGGATACAAACTTTTTGCCTAAGAAGTTGGAACTGCCCACTTATATTCTATGAAGCAAAAACAAACAAAGAGGAAACAACGAAAACGCATCAAAAAGAATTCTGCATACGCATCAAAACCCGTGTAAATTAAAAAAAAAATCTAGAATACTAAGGCCAGATGCAGCACCACCCCTGCTTATTCTAAATTAGAAAACGGAGGGAAAAAAATGGAGGAAATAACTAAATTAGAAAGAAAAGGAGGGAGGGAGGGAGGGAAAAATAAGAAATAAAAAAAATAGAGAGAAAAAGGCAGTTGAAAGTTGAAAGTTGAGAATTGAGATTTGATGGGATATTTTTATTTGTAAAATCGATTTAGTTTAGTGGACCATAAGCTTACAGCAGAAGACTATTTTAATTAAATGATTTAAGAAAAACAGTTCAAATGAAAAAAAATTTTAATTAAATAATTAGGTCATAGAATGGAACAGAAACTAGAGTAGTAAACAACTTAGAAATATAAGCCCATAATAACCCATAAAATTCATCTATTTTAATCTCAAGTTTAATATGGGGTAAATTTGAACAAGTATATGTATCTAAAAAAAGCATTAAAAAGTAGAACTGTATTTAAATTAACACACACCAAATAACCATATTACTATAATAGTAAATAATATATCTCCAATTTACAAAATATGTTCTTACAATAAGGTTTAAAAATTAAGAATAAATTAGTAAAACTTAAACAACAAAATAATTGTTGCAATACAAAAGCTATATTTTTTGGAATGATATAATAGCAAAAAAAAAAATCATAGAAAATCTGCTGAAGAAACTTATCCATCCATCAATGATGATTTCATAAAATCTTCACAAAAAGAGAGGTGTAATAAGATAATCAATCAAAGGTAATAATAAAGAATAAAGTAAAAAAAATTAATTAACTAAAAAACATAAATACAATTGTAGTACTTCTAATGCAGATTTTAAGGTGTCAAAAGTAATTAAATCAGACTTCGTCCTGCAAATATCGAAAGATAAAAGTCAACGATTAGTTCACAAAGTGGGAAACAACAATAATTCCTCTCTTTCCATGATTGGGTATAAAAAAGCAATGTAAATATACACCGAAAAACATCAAACTAAGCCCAATAAAATCTATGACATTCTATTGGAGTTAATGATGGAGTACTAAGTTCATATCAAAAGATCATTCCTTAATCACAGTGAATATATAGCATAAACCTACAAATTACATATGACTTCTTAATGCAAATGAAAGTAAAATTAACATAAGATTAGGTCTTGTACTTTGGATCACACGAAATAAAAGATCAAGGACAAAGCAACTGAAATTTAATTTCGATTTCTTTTCCCAAAACATGAATCAATCATGATATTACAAGGGAAGTACATGCTACTAACTTATTTCACTAGCAATGATTCAAATTAACAACTCCAGGCAATTAAGAAAAAAAACAAAAAAGACAACGATAGCAAAATCTAAATCAACACCCATAATATCTACTAAAGAAGAGCTAAACAATTCAATACAACTTACTTATGCCCACAAACTATAAGCCACTGCGAAGTTCGTTAGTTATGCTTGCAGACTATATAAACAAACATACAAACCCATAAATCATTGGCAACAATAACGACAAGCATGAGACCGCATTACCTGTAGCAGTTCTAAAAGAAAAAACAAGCATAATTCTCTTCACTCTCAACCATCCTTTTTGGAAAGACCAGTCCCTGAGAAACAAAAATAAATAGCAATGAGAGACAAACACAATGACAAGGATACAAGGTAACATACAATAGAATATAACATCATAAACAAACTGTAAAGAAACAAGACTTACAAAATACTAGTAAAAAAACGCTAAGAAGAGTTAAAATCAACCATGAACACTAGCTATCGTTCTAACTACAAAAAGCATTTTTCTGCACAGTTATCAATGTCAACATTATCAAGAGAATTCTGTCATATTCAACGCATCTGTTTTATATAGTGCAACATCTTACTATACCACCTGAAAAACAGCAGCTATCACATGTATGCTTTCCAATTTTGAAGTTAAAAATATAATGTTTCTATATCATCCATAGAAACAAAGCTACCGCCTAGGCATCATATATGAGTTAAACTATGACAAATACATCTACAATTTTAATGTTTAGCCAGTCTTATCATCTACATGTCGCAATAGTTTTGATTTCATGGATACAAACACAAGTTTATTCATTGCTTCTAATTTCTAGTTGAATAACTAAAACAAAGGTTATGCACATTCCCAGATACTTGATATTCTCACCATGCCTTTTCAAATTATTGAAAATTTTGTAGCCAGAGGAAAAGTGTACAATATAGATAAACCCATGTTAAAATTCAGATTCTAAGGAAACAAAGGTTGGCAGCCATACTTCTAGGGCACAATAGATGTCATCCTAGAAATAAAACACAAGGCTCATTCCTATACGGTTCAGCGCCAATTCAATCACCAGGCAATTCAAGAAAAATAACAGTGATAAAAGCAAAGAAGGATATTCAAAATTAAGAAACAACAAAGGTAAAGGTATAAATGCATCATCAAATGAGAAAATATTTCACTGATATAAAGCAGAACAAGCAAGGAACCTTGAAGAAATGCATGCTCTGGTCCAAATTGACAAATGCAATCCAAGAGAGAAGATTTCAGCTAGTGAGGAACCGCCTAATTTGCGATTGATTAAACCACAATAAGGAACAAGATACGAATTAGTTTAGCAAAATATATTGCTTCAACACAAACACATGGTCAGATGAATATTTTAGTGTTATGCTTTTAAAATGAATTGCTTACCCTAATTTTAGGGTCTTCAAATACAAAAATAGTTGCCGGAGTCTGAACAAATTCCTATGGATCACTTTCAAAGTTATTCAAAATTTACATCAAATTAATGATAGCTGCATTCAAAGGAAGCATCTGCACAGTGCTTATCTAGTCAGATACAATAAAGAACCAAAAAAAGGGACTTTCAAAGGAAAAGGTTTGAGGAAAAATGATCAAACGAAACCCATACGAAATATGACCAAAAACTTAGGAAACTTAAAACCAAACGGCATAATACAAAGTGTAATGTGACAAGGTTACCTGAACGCGCTTGTCTTCAAGACAAAGACAGTTTGGGTTCCTTCAGAAAGTGACAGACTTTGAGGACGAGTAAGAGGAGAGGATCTTGTAAATGGAGAACTACAATAGATAATGAAAGCAAGCCCTGAAAGAGTGCCTACGCAGATAAAATATAGAATTAAAAAGAGGGACTTCCAAAGGGGAAGGGTCGGAAAAAAAAATATTGAACAAGGTGTCAGCAAAAGCAACAACAAATGAAAATAAAAAAGCAAACAAAAACGGAAATAGAGATCAGGGAATTATCAAAAACAAAAACACATGGAAACTATGAAAACAAATAAATGAAAAGCCGAAAAAAGCATAAATAGGAATTAAAAAATTGAAAATAACGAAACTGAACAAAAAAACTAAAAAAAAAGAAAGAAAGAAGATATTTCACTCACGATTGTCTTGCTCTTTTTGTCCACATTTTAGACCATCCAGAACTGCTTCTTTTTGCTTCTCTCGCCGACTTTTAGGTCAGCATTGCAATCGGTCCACTGGACCGCTTTAAGCATGGCCAAGTATCTACCTTCCCACTCATCTTTTTTTTTGCCATCCTTGTGCTTCTCTTCATGAAATAGGGCATAAAAGTAGATTCTTGACTGCAAAATAGAAATAGAAGTGATAAAACAAGAAAGATACTCCGTTATTTCAGTCGATGAGGATAGAGGGGAAATGGATGTAAAGTTGAAGAAAATTTTGACAAAAAGATAACAAAATTTGGGAATGGTGTCAGAACTCAAAATACAAAATTGGGGTTGGAATCGGCATCAAAAGAAGAAAAATTCCTCTAGATCAGCAGAACAAGGATAAAGGCTGAACATAATAGCGGACAATAAGGTGGTGAGCATACAACAGAATATAACGTTCACTTAATAATATTTGACTAAACCTTTGACTTACGGAGTAAAACCGTTACATATTAAAATGTAAACATCAAATTATACCCATTTCAAAAAAAATAACATAAAACCCAAAATTCTTGATTTGATAGTAGCAATTTTTTTTTTTTTGAAGGTTTAATGTTGTAACCATAATTTAGTAGTATACTAGGAGCCTAAATTTTTAAATCAAAGGAAGTCCAAAAGCAAAACAAAGCTGAAATTTTGAAAGCAAAGGCCGTAGATTTAGGTTTAGGCTTGTCAGTATAAACCAGACGTAATACTTGTGGAAAAGGCCTAAAATACAAGCAGAAAACTATTTATTAACTTTTAAAAAATCAATTTTCGTGTTTCACTGCATCATAAAACGTAATTGTCCTGTTTCAAGACACCCCAAAAGAATAGAACTAATAAAAAGAACCTGATGATACTTTGCTTCTGTGTTCGTGAGTTCCACATTGTAACATAACATGGTAGGCTGGTGTTCCTATGGCCAAATGATCAAAACCAAACTATTAATTGAATTAATAAAAAGAAATTGGTCAAAAAATGAATAAAACTGATCATCTTTATGGTTTATAGCGAGCAGAGAGAGAGAAAGATAGAGATACCGATAAGATTAGTTCAAAACTGTTTGCAATGTCTTGTGTCACCCAAGTTTCAAGCAAAATATTGTCCAGATCATGTAAGTATTTATATCTAGAGAGAGATTATAAAAGCAGTAAGGCACATAATGTTACAACTTTTCAAATTTTCATAAGGACTGGAAAAGAGAAAGAAATCAAGATGTTATATTGAGGAAGAAGCAAATATAGCAGCAATGGGCTTGACAAGCCATGGCTTAGGTACACCCAGGTTCCAGGTGAGTATTTTAGACAATGGCATATTTGCAAAAAATGGTTTGGCTCGTTTACTGTGTAACCAGTGCAGCTGAAATCATCCTGCAAGGTCACTGATAGAAGTCAATGTTAGAAAAAAAAAAAAGATTCATATAAACTATAAAGTACTAGATATAATAAATTATCAAAACATCCCAAGGGCATTGAATTAATCTGCAAAATCTAAGTGTAAAACAAACTAGCATGATATTGTAATCTTTCCACATGGAAACCACATTTAAGAACAGAATAAAAAAGATTATAATCCTGTTAAAATGGATTCATGAAATCTACGTTGCATGAATAACTCTTCCAAAAAAAAAAAAAAAAATCCGCCCAAACGCATTAAGCGACAATGAATAATCAAAACAACATAAATTAAAAAAACATAGTTGTGCTTGTATGAATGAATGACATATGTACCCTACTGGAATCAAAGAAAAGACTATTCCTTAGGAGGTAGCGCTGCAGGTTGCGCCTACAAAGCTTAAAAACAAACAAGGAGCCCTCTTGAGACAATTCCATAAATAAGGAAATATGGAAATATGATCAGCACGTGTAAGTAGCAAGAGGAAGAATGTTTAGATAACATAATCTTAAATTTTTTATTTTTTATTTTTGCAAAAGCAATACTGGTTCAAAACCGACTGGGCAGTACCATCTCTGAAGATGCAATCCAGTCAATAGATGGCTTGAAAGAGCACGAAATGCAGGCATGTAAACAGGTTAGTAGATCTAAGTAACAGGCCAAATACTGATAGTAGAAAATGGGTTTTCTATCATTGTACGATAAATGGGTTTTCTACCATCAAGAACACCAGAAAAGGGGAAAAGATAGAAATAGATGAATGAAAAACCAAGAAAAGCATATAAAACGGAATTAAAAGGAAAATAAAAAATATGAAATGGACCCACCCCCAAAAAAAAAAAACTGAAAAGACTTGGAAAATGAAACGAGAAGAAAATATTTCACTTACGTTCCTCTTTATTTTTTTTCCTCAATTTCCAACCATCTAGAATTGCTTCTGTGTGTTTCTCTCGTCGGTTTGTCTAGCAACATTGCAAACCCACATTCTCATCAGATGCGCTTTCCCCTTCTCACCTTCCTCCCTTTTTTTTCACAGGTTTCCACCTTCCCATCCCATCTTGTGATTTTCTTCATGAAATAGGACATAAGAGCAGATTCTTGCTTGTCAAAGAGAAGAAGAAACCAAAAAAAAAAAAAAAAAGAGAGAGAGGAAACTTCAATTTTCAGTCGAGAAGAACGAAAGGAAGTGGGTATGTAGTCGAAGAAAATTTTTGGAATGGCGTCGAAGGGGGAAAGTGAGGTTGGATGGAAAATGGCAAAAACTAGAAGAAAAAGGAAATACCTGCTAAATATGGTAACGGACAGAAAAGAAAGGCGGTGATCACAACGTTCATTTTGTGATCCTTGACTGATTCTTTGACTAATAGAAAAAGAAAATACCTGCTAAATATGACAACGGGCAGAAAAGAAAGGCGGTGATCTTAAAGTGGGCAACTGATCATAACGATCACTTTGTGATCTTTGACTGATTCTTTGACTAAAAGATAATTAAACCGTCAAATGTCTTATTTCCTGAGTAGGACCTGACTTGGGATTTGCCCATCAACAGGACAAAGCATCCTGCTCGAACGTGTCTTCTGCAATTCTCCACATCATTTAGACAAGTAACTACATGTAGTGATGAAACTGCAAAACATTATTTCAGATTACCGAAGCAACGCATGTTTCCGGTATGTAGCTGCGGCCCACTTGTGACACTGTGAAAGCAATTGCCATCGCCATAAAATGAAGGTGGTGCCCAAGGAGGATATTTTCAATGCATCCAAAATGGCAGGCCTTAAAGCTACTGTCACATGAGCACACCAAACCTCAACCTGCAAAAATATCTCCATTATAGCCTTTGGATTTAAATTCATGTCTAGCATTTCTCTGTCAGAAAGAAAAAGAAAAAGAGAAAGAAAACGAAAGAGGAAAAATATGGATTTCGGCCGTGATCTCACCCAAGAGCATTTTTTATGGGCCAATAACTGTTTAGACAGATTTAGATTTTTTAGTTTTCAGATACCCACGATCATTTTCATACTTAAATTTATATATATATATATAGCAATTTTTCTTTATAATAGATTTGGTTACCTAAAAATGCATCTTAATTTAATATATCTAATATGCAAGTAACTAACAATAAAAATATCTAATAATAAAAATATTTATGATTTTTTCTTTTTTTTTTGAATAAATAAAGTCAAAATATTTTTTCATTTTTAAAATATTTTCCAACAATATAACTTTGTGTAATGCTAATGATTTTTTAAAAAATCTCAGGACTTTGTTTATTAAAATTCATGCTTCTCAGCAAAATATAAAATAACTCCCGATAAGTGCACCTTTGGAACTAATTGAATCCAAGATTTGGGAATACTTTTCTTGAAACTTTCCTTTTCATTTTCGAATAAAACAACGAAATAAAGAAAACCTAAAAAAAAGTTCTTAACTTCACCTCCACCTCAACGAAGCCGCGATAAAAGAAGATAACGATTGGATCCATGTACTGTTTTTGATTTATAAATCACAAATTTGGTAAGAATAAATGATAACATATCTTAATAACCGAAAGCTTTGTTAAGAAACACTAAAAACATCTAAAATGAACAGGAAAACAGCCACAATCCATTGAAATAACTAAGATCAAAATCCTCATGCAAGTCCAGCCAACGTCAAAGCAGGAAAGCGAGGATGGAAACTGGCAGGCGATGAGAGGAAAAAAAAAAAAAAAACCTGCATTAACGGATAGAAAGGTGGTCAACTTAAAGTAGGCAACTAAACTGAACACAACGTTCACTTACTTAGTATAATCTTTGACTGGATCCTTGACTCTAACAAATAATAAGACCGTTACACAATGGAAACCATCAAATTATATGTTAAAAATTTTAAATCCATAATCATTAACTTTATGGTAATCTCTTCTAGCTTTCATTTTACCCACCCTCTATTATTTAGGAACAAATGGAATTTGCAGTTGGCTTAACACAGCCCGAATTTTGAAAATATTAAGTTTTTTGAAGTTATCGCCAGAAGCCCAACGCAATTTGAAATTTTGAAAACATAAAACCTTTCAAAGTCTTCTTCAAACTTAAGAGGAGGATTTAGAGTTTGGATGTTTTTGGAAGAGAGTTTATTCAGATAAAGCAAACTTTGCAAATGCCCAAGGCCTCAGCCGGTGGTCGTTTTTGAACTTTTCTCGTGAAAATTTTAATGAAAGTTCAAAATTTTTATTTAGAAAAAATTCATAGATATAGCTTATTAATTATCAGCTTAGATTTTAATATTACACCTGTTAGCTAAAGAAACATAAAGATACAAAGACACTTAATTACTTTTCTTACTGTTTTACCCACATATTCAGCAAAACCTGCAAAATAAATGAGAATGACCATTGATCAATATAATTGCACGGTTATTTATAGCAAAAATAATTTCAAGTGAGAATGCTTTTGAAAAACAGATTACATATTATAATAAAACAAAAACATAAATTTACTTCGGTTTAGTGTCGTGTGTGCTATATCATTGTGGTTAATAGGGGTGGGAAAAAAACAGCCATGGATTTCAACCAATTAGCAGAAAGTAGCGGTGCTCTGCTCACAACCCAGTCTAACTCAAGTGTATTTGAATAATTACTTCTTCAACATGCTCAGCACAAGCTGCAGCAAATTAAATGAGAAATATGTTGATCAATATATATGATTACTGATGAAGAAGCAAGTTAGTGTAGCTAAAGCACAAGCAATATACCGTG
>JBBYHO010226446.1:1198-34264 GCA_038382025.1 Adansonia gregorii | reverse complement strand
TAAACACAAGCTAATTAAGCTTAAGTTTTAGTTATATCAAAACTGAGATTAATTCAAAGCTAATATAGCTAACAAAGCATCAAATACATGTTAATCTTCCTTGCAAACTTTTGAGCTCATAAAGATTACATGGTTCTGGCATTTTCATGATCACATTTATCTTTGACTTATCCATTTCAATTCCACGATGTCACACAATAAACCACATAAACTTGCTCGAAGACATGCCAAAAGCACACTTGAGTGGATTCATCTTTAATTGGTACCTGCGTAATCTTTCAAACACTTGACGAAGATTAGTGAGATGATCTGCCCTTTTCTTCAACTTCATAACCAAGTCATTCACATAGCACTTAACATTCTTGTGAAACATATCATCGAAGATCATTTGCATTACTCTTTGATATGTAGCTCTTGTATTTTTTAACCCAAATGGTATAACTTTATAACAATATATTCCTTTTGGAGTTTGAATTGCAGTAAGTTCTTCATTTTTTAGATCCATGCAAATCTAATCATAACTAGATAAGCCATACATAAAAGACAAAGCCTCATGACTAGTTGTAGCATCCACCATTATCTCAATTAGAGGAAGGGGAAAATCATCTTTCGGACAACCATTGTTTAAACCTAAAAATTCCACATAAATTCAAAGTTAGCCATTCTTCTTTCTTACTGGGACAATGTTTAATATCCAAGTAGGGTATTTGACTTATCTAATAAAATCATTTCAATGAGCTTATTCACTTCAGCTTTAATTTGATGAATCAAGTCAGGATGAAATTGCTGTTGAGCTTATTTAATAGGTTTGACAGTCTTTTTGACACCTAGATGATGCATAACTATTTTTGGATTAAGCCTTGACATTTCCTTGTAGGTCTAAGCACAGATGTCTCTATACTTAATCAAAAAGTGAAGATAAGGTTTTTCTTATTTTGAAGACAAACAAGCACTAATAAAGATTGAACGCTGATCTTCACTAGTACTGATGTTAAACTCTTTTATTTTATCAATGGTAGCCTGATTTCCTTCTTCAAATGACAAAGGGACTTTTTAAGCATCTTTTTCTTATAGTTCTTCATTAGGTACATGATGCAAAGTGACTATTTCTATTTCTTCAAGTTTTTCTCCTTCTAAAGATGCAACATGTTTGGTTATCACCATAGTGTGTTTTCTAGTCTTTAAGACTTCGCCAGTGTTACTTCCCACTCACTTTGCCTTTTTATTCAAGAAATAATTTTGCTATGAAAATCCCTCACTTCATTAAAGGTTGAGATTTTTCATTTTTGACTTTAGTTATCTTTTTCGAAACTTAAACTTCATAGCCTTGCATGTATGGGTATTGGCTTATTTGTAAAAGCTTTATTAGCTTTTGGCCTTATTCGCTCAAACACTAACCTCTGAGGTAATTGAATGCTCAAACAGTGAAACACTAAAATCTGCATTAAATGTGTTCTCAAACAACTAAACACTAAAGGTCTCGGTGGCTCTATTAAATCTTTTTACTCCTCAAGAATTTCTTACACATTTATATATCTTGAAGTTTTTTTATGAATCTTTAATTTTAACGGAGAAAATCCAAGTCATTTTCTGGACATTTTGACATGATCAGTTCTAGACTTGAGAAACCTTGATTGAACTTTGTGACTTTGCATTGCTAGATTCTTCCGCTAATTTAACAGTATGCTCTTACTTATATCTTTCTTTAATAAGTAGTCTATAGGCATTAGGATCAAAGCTTCTAGCATGATAGGATGGAAGATCTTGATGTTTGAAAAGAGGTTGTTCCATTGGCCTAGCATATCTTTCCAAAGGGGATTTAAGAATTATTGGTTCTTCCAAGTTAGTAAGAGGAAGAGTCAAATTCTTTAAGCCTTGACTGATTTTATCTTTGTTAGTGGAAGGAACGAAGTTCTTTTCCTTTTGCTTCAATTCTTTCATAGGAGTAGTCATTACTTCCTCAATGAAAACACCCTCCACATAAAACTTAGCATCTGTAAAATGAGCCTTGGTTGACGTAAATGGTTTAGCATCAGCAAAAATCATCTTGACATGACCATTTTTGCAATACTTAAAGCATTGATGAAGAGTGGAAGAGGCCACACCATTTTGATGTATCCACGATCTTCTTAACAACATATTATATGTTTTCTTGGCATCAATCATATGAAAGAGTGGATAAGATAGCATATCTCCAATGAAAAGTTAAAATTTTCCAAGAGTTCTTTGCCCTTCTAGGTTGAATCATTGAATCATTAGACAACTTTGCATCATTTCATCTAAAGGAACTTATAATTCCTTCATTGTCTTTAAAGAGAGTATATTGATTATGGAACCATGATCCATCAAAATCTTATTGATCTTTTGTTCACAAGCAAATCCCATGACAAATAATGGTGGATTATGAGGAGTTGATCCTAGCAGTAGATCTTTATCAGTGAAGCTAATGCTTGAGCCACAAGGATGATCTCTAGCTTTAATTACGATTGTATCTATATTGTCTTCATCTTTAAATTCTTCATCGCTGTTAGTATCATAACAAGTCATAGGGAGAAAATCTTTATTTTTGGATTGGATTGGCACGTATTCATTTAAAGTCACTGATCTTCGTGACCCTTTTCAAGTTAAATTTGAATGCTTAAATGAACCTATTTTTATCTGAGGCATTTTAGGTTTTGGATCTTAACATTACCATCCGATCACCTTACCATTTATGGGGACTTTCATAGGCTTTAGAAGATTTTGTTTTCCACTTCTTTGACGTATGACTAATGTCTAGCCATCATCATCCTCTTTTGCTTTTTGCAACAAATGGTTGCCTCCATTTGCTTGGAAATCCACCATTGTACTTGTGTTTGAAGGGCATTTGATGGGATCAAAAGAGCCAAACTTTATGGTTTTATCCAAAAAAATTGGAATAAAAAACCATAGTGATTGAGGCCATGCTTATTGACATTATTTCTTTTTCAAATTCAATCTTTCCTTCTTTATAAAGCGCTATAATTTTGTCTTTCAAGATGAAACATTTCTCCACAATGTGGCTAACCTATTAATGATATTTGCAATAGTTAGGATCATCAACTTTATTGGCTTTTTTAGCTACTTCATGTCTGGCAACTGAATCAACTTAGTCTTCAAAAGCTCTTCTTATATGCTAGCAACATCAAAATCAAGGAAAAGGTATTTCTTTTCTTGCCTTTCTTTTAAGATGACTTTAGCTTTACCTCTGTTTTTGGCATATGCGAATTTTGCTTTTTGAACTTGTTTTGACTTAGGAGAGATCTTAAGAGGCTTGGTATCCATAGCCATGGATTGTTTGCTTTCTCTTTTATTAGAAAAAGTTTTGACCCCTTTTTCAAATGTCTTGCTTTTCCTTGCCTTTTTTTGACTCTTGCACAGAAAGGTATTTATTTCCTGAAGATGACATACTTAGCTCCATGTCACGAGCACAAGTAGCCAACTTTTCAAAAGTCTTAGGTTTGATGCCTTGAAGTATATAGCGTAAGCCCCAATTCATGCTTTTTATACACATGTCAATGGTAAAAGACTCAGCCAATCTTTTTTTTACAGTTAAGCTCAAATTCCTCCACCTATGGATGTAGTCTATTACTGGTTCACTCTTCTATTAGCGTGAGCTAGTGAGTTCAATCATACTGACGATGTGATAAGTTTTGTAAAATTGATTGAAAAATTCTTGCTCAAGTTGTTCTTAGCTATTAATCATTCTAGGCTCAAGATTGGTGCACCAATCAAAAGCATTACTCTTCAAAGATCGGACAAATTGTTTTACCATAAGTTCTCCATAGGTTCCAACATTATTACAAGTTTCCATGAAATGCACAACATGTTGGTGTAGATTTTCTTTTCCATCAAACTGCTGAAATTTTAGAGGTTGGTAATTTTTTGACATCCTTAAACGATCAATCCTTAAAGAGTATGGCTTTGCATACATATGTGAAGGTTGATTGGCGCTATCAACTTGATCACTAATAACTTTTTTAATAAGATTTTTGAGTTGACTTATTATAACCATTTCATTAATCTTTTGCTTTGACTCCATAACATCTTCAGTGTTAGAGTTTTTAGCATCATTTTAAGGATTGGATTGACTATTGTTATCTGAGGCCACTGATTTTTTTCCAGTAAAAGTAGCTATCCTATTTATCAAGAAGGCAATCTATTTATCTTTTTCTCTAATACTTGTTGTGAGAGTTTTGATAGATTTTGCCAAAATTGCAATTTGCCCTTCAAGTGATGTGGTGCCAATTGTTATTACATTCGTTACTCTAAAGTTTGATTTTAGAGAATAAGGTGTTTTGCAGCTACTACTTGAGTAGCTATCTTGCTGCTTAGACGATTTTTGGTGATTTAGACTTGATCCAGAATCAAGTTGTTCAACAGGAACTTCTTCTGACTCTTGACTTAAAAACATCTCAAAGACTGGATTTTGGTTAAGCACTGGAGAAGTCTGATCATAAAGTTCAAAAAGAGATTTGGTCTTTACCTTAGTGCGTTGGGATAAATAGTGACATTAATGCTAAGGAAAGAGATGAAAGGAATAGATTGTCCCACTAGGCGTGCCAAAAATTTGTGCACATAAATTTCGTGTCAAAAATATGATAAGAAAAATTTAGAGACAAATATATCAAATTTATTTATTGGACTTAGGTTACAATCTCTAGATGTTCTTCATAATAAAAAAATCTTTTGATTCATTTCTTTAATAAAAACTTTGATCCAAGGTCTTCAAACTTGATCTTGCATCAATGAAGTCCGCCTCAAACGTCTTGTAGGCTTAATCTTGACAAACGAAATTTGCCTCCTTTCTTTAGTGGAAATAGGATCGGAGAGCAACTTCTTGAAGAGCGAGAGTAACATTCTTCATGTTCTTCACCTTCTTGAGAGAGAACTTTTGGAGACTTCGAGAGAACTTGAATCTTTAAAATTTTCTTCTTCTCTTTAGGCTTGTGAATTATGTTCAATGGCTTTTGTGAAGACCTCTTTTTATAGTGCCAATGAAAGTGGAAAAGAGTTCTTAAAGAATATAATTTCTTTAATAAATTTATCTTGATAAATTACCCTTTAATTAATTTAATTTAATTAGAAATAAAATTCTTTATTTATCTCATAATTAATTAAATTTCATTAGAGATAAAATTTTTTTATTTATTTTTAATTTAATTTTAATTTAATTAGAGATAAAACTCTAAATTAATTTTAATTTAATCAAAGATAAATATCAATTTATGATGTCATCACATATGATGTCATCGGTTGCACATAATAATGCAGAATTTAATTGATAATTTATAAATTAAAATAATTTTAATTTACATGTGGCCATGTGTAATTGGCCAAAATTTTTCTCCTTCTACAGGGACCTTAATAAACCAGAGGTTATTCATTAGTTATTCTATTATTATTTTATTGATTCTTGGACAATATTCTTTGATGTAATCTTTTTTCTTTCATATGTTCTGAAAATAATTTTGGGTTTGCCCTTGTATCTTTATTAATAACTTGATGCTTATATAAGGTGCACAAAGAACAACTGGCACAATCAAGTTTAAATTGGTAGGTGACTTTAATTCCTCATTATATAAATGTATTTCTATTGGCTCATTTTCTTTATTGAAAATTTCAGTCTAAATTGGTAGTAGAAGCTCTACAAGAATCCTCATCCGAACCCTAACATTAAAACTTTCTTTATATGTCATTCTTGTTCTCTCACTACCAATTGGGCTTGCTCTCTACCTCTTACTAATTGTTCCCTCCTATTGGTGCCACTGGTGTAAGTATTTTTGATTAATTTATCTTATACAAAATATATACCACATTCATAAATAATTCCTAGATGACTTTGTTGTATAGCTATTTCAACCTGTTGTTCCCGATCTTTTGGTGCGGCTTCGAGGTTGATTTAAAGTGGTAATCTTTCTTTACCTCACACAGCAGTTATGGCATTAGGCCCCATGGTCTTGTCTAGCCAAATAGCTGGCATTTGTTATCTCTGTTGCAATATTGTTCTAGTGAACTTGCTTGATTTATTTATTTATTTTTGCGTTGATGGTTTAGTTGCATTCCTTAAGAACCAAGGATACCATCATGTATGCTATGGATGGACTATCAGCCATCTAATTTAGAGCATTTGATTAAATGCATTCGCATTGTACAATCTAATGAGTAGCTGATATATTGGGCAATTTCTATGTTATCTTAGATTTCTTAGTAATTTTTCTTTGCACAAGATTAGTTCTCAAAGTTTCTAGCTTGGACATGCTCTGTATCTCCATTCATTGCGTCTAGGTGGTATTATGATGATGATGATGATGATTATTATTGCAGAGACTATTCTCAGATATGGCTTTTACAAGTATCTTTTCCTCCTATAGCACACACTTGTAATGTCCGCTCACTGTTAATTTTTATAAAGAAAATGAAGAATAAAATGCAATAACTCATCTACGGACGAGAGTAAAACAAAACCAGTTCTTCTTACACTAGAATAAAATAATGTTTTTACATTAATTTCAAGATGTTCTAGTACATACAGGCATAACACAGTAGTAGGTACAGTAGGTTACCATATTTCCATGAAGTTAGGTTGATATCCATGCTAGGAATACACTACCGAACCAAGTAAAAATTACTTGAAACAAAGACAACAAGCTGATAGATTTATAATGCACTATCAATATACAAAATATATTAATATTACAAAATAAACTATCTTAGAGTACCTAGGAAAATCTTAAATATCTAACTCTCCTTTTTGATTTTTTTTTTTTTCTTGAAGACTCCAAGCTTTGTCTTTAAGAACTCAAACCTTGGCTTAGAAACAACCCTAGTCAAAATGTCTGCAATTTGATTTTCAGACTTGCAATGCTTGACATTTACTTCACCAAGTTTTTCAACTTCTCGGATTACATGAAACTTCATGTCAATATGCTTGGTTCTACCATGTTGAACTAGATTTTTAGTAATAACTTTGGCAAATTTGTTATCCACCCAAATAATAGTAGGTTCCTTCAACTTTAGCTCTAAGTTAGCCAAAAGCTTTTTAAGACAAATGGCTTGGTTTTCTACTGCTGTTGCTGCAGATATGTACTCAGCTTCAGCTGATTTATTACTTCTAAGAATTCCAAGAGAATGCACAACTTTCAAAAGAGAAAACATAACCTGATGTGCTTTTAAAATCATCTACACTTTCTAAATAGTCACTGTCAGCATACCCCTCAAATTTATTACTTTCTTTCTCCAAATACCGTAAGCCAAAATTTGTTGTGCCTTTTATGTATCTAAAGACTTTTAGCTGCAGCATAGTGAATAAGACTAGGAGCTTGCATGAATCTTAAGAGTAAACTTGCAATAAACATAATATCTTATCTGGTAGGAAACAAATATAACAAACTTCCAATTAAACTTTTATAAATGGAAGCATTAGCTACACCGGCATTCTTAGATAATTTTTCATTTACAATAAGTAGAGTTGCAATAGACTTGTAATTTTCCATCTTGAACCTTTTCAAAACCTCCAATGCATACTTCTTTTGAGGAACAAAAAAACCATCATTAGATTGGTGAATTTTCATCCTAAGAAAGTGTTTCATTTCATCCAAGTCTGACAGTTTAAACTTCTTTTTCCATAGTTAAGTTGAAGAGCTTTATGAATTCTTCATTGTCACTAGTAACAAGCAAGTCATCTACATGTAGTGACACTATAAGCTTTTTTTCATTATCAAGCTTTTTCACATACAAAATAGCTTCACTTTCACTTCTAATGAATCTTTGTTCCAGTAAATAAGAGTCAATTCTATTGTACCAAGCTCTTGGAGCTTGTTTCTACCCATATAAAACTTTGTGAAACTTATACACCTTTCCTTCATTTTTTTGAGCTTGAAATTCGTTTGGTTGCTAAAAAAATCTTCTCTTCAAGCAAACCATTTAGAAATGCTGACTTCACATCTAAGTGGCAGACTTTCGATCTTTTCATAGCTACCAAGGCTAATATTAGTCTTATATTGTCATGGCCTGCAACAGGAGCAAATGCGTCTGAGAAATCAATATCAAGCTGCTATGAGTAGCCTTTAACCACTAACTTGGTGTTATGCTTATTTATGGAACTATCAGATTAAGTTTGGTTCTGTAAACCCACTTCACAGCAATCACTTTACAGTGATCTAGTTTATTCACTAGCTACCAAGTTCTATTTTTCTCGATCATCTTTATTTTTTCATCCATAGCAGCCTTCCAAGCATCTTGCTTGGTAGCTTTAGCATAACCTGTGGGCTTAAGTACAGCCATATTGCATCTAGCATATACATCATACAATGTTTTAGTGCCCTTTACTAGAACTTCGGTGTCATTGTCTGACTCTTCAATTTGCTTTTGAGGCTCAACTAATGGCTTTGGAGCTATAACTTCATCCTTTTCCCAATTTTATTTGGCTAATTCATCAAACTTAGCATTTTTACTAATCACAACCTTCTCGGTGACAACATTTTATAGCCTGTAACCTTTAGTTCTACTATTGTAACCCAAAAAACTCTTTAGCTTTTCAATCAAGTTTGTCTCTCCTTGCTTCTGGTATGAGAGAATAACAAATACATCAAAGGACTTTAAGATGGTCAACAGTAAGTTTTACATCATGCCAATCTTTATAAGGAGTTTTTTCATTCAAGGCTCTTGTAGGTAGCAAATTTAGTAAGTACACAGAGGTATTTATAGCTTTAGCCCAAAATCTCTTAGAAAGGTCTTTTTTGTATAGTAAACACCTAACCATCTCCGTGAGAAACTTGATTTTTCTTTCACTTACATGATTTTGTTTAGGTGTATAAGGAACTGTCAGTTGTTGCTAAATTTTAACTTGCTTAAAAAACTTGATAAAGTCTCGATAGTTGTATTCTGCCCCATTATCAAATCTGAGCTTTTTAATTAGGCAACCAGTTTCACTTTCCACCATGGCTTTGAACTTTTGAAACATCACAAAGACTTTTGACTTTAGCTTGAGAAAATATACCCAACAAAACCTTGAGTAATCATCTATAAATAGTAGGAAATGCTTGCAATCATTTAAAGATAGAGTACTCATAGGTCTACGCACATTAATGTGTACTAGCTATATTTCTTAGAAGCTTTCTAGCATCTTTTAGGTGGAAATGAAAGTTTACTTTGCTTTCCAAATTGGCAAGCCCTACACATAACAACATCTTTATGAATGATAGGTAAATCATGAACAAGTTGTTTTTCATGCATGTGCTTTAAGTTGGAATGGCTGAAATGGCCTAACCTTTTATGCCATAAACCATCATTATCTACTGCATTAGTGTAAGCACGTGCTTAATTTTGTTTCCAACTAATAGGGAAGCTTTTATCCTTCATACCAACAGTCATTATTTCCATACTAGAAAAGTCACATATGGTGCATGACATATTTTCAAAATGCAAAGCTTAATGTTTTTCAACCATTTAACCCACACTCAAAAGGTTCTGGCTTATTTTAGGTAAAAAAAAATCTAAAATAAACTTGGTACCTGAATAAGTGTTCAACTCCACCACTTCTTTTCCTTTAACATCCACATGCTTTTCATTCCTAATCTTCACTTTGAAGGTGTAAGACCTATCTAAACCTTTGAAGAGACTAGCATCATAGGTCATGTGATTAGTGCATTCATTGTCCACTAACCATGTTATTTTGTTACTGCTCATTGCATAACAAGTGGCCATGAAGAGCTATTCTTCTTTTTTCTCAAGTTTTTCAACAACTTGAGCTTGTCCTTACTGGTTTGCTTCATTCTTGCAAACCTTTTCCACATGGCTATGTTGATTGTAAGCTCTATGTTTTACTTCTGGCTTGAACCAACAAAAATTTTCTGAGTGGTTTCCTTTTTTATAGTGAGGACAAGGATAAACTTCTTTTTTTCCCGATTTTTGGTTGTCTCCTTCATTCTTCTCTTTACCTTTACCAACCTGCTTTCTACTTGTTTTGCTACTGTCATTTTTCTCTTTGAGCTTTGCTTGAAAAGCTCCCTCAGTTGAGTCTTCAAGTCAATGGCTTTTCTATGCTCCAAGGCTTGAAGAGCATTCGCAATTTTAGTCAAGGTAAGTTTAGATGTGAATTTTGAGTCTTCCAAGGAGGAAATCTTAAACTCAAACCTCTTAGAGACACTCATTAGCACCTTTTCAACAATTCTTTTGTCTGATAGCACCTTACCATGCAGCCTAAGTTGGTTTACAACCTTTGTAAGTCGATTTGCATACTCTCATAGTTTCAGCCTTTTTTATCCTTAAAACCTCAAACTCCCTCCATAAATTAAGCACTTGTATCTGCTTTGTTCCATCACTACCCTTAAACTCCTCCTCAAACTTGTCCCAAGCTTCCTTGGTAGTTTTACAAGTCATAATTCTTATGAAAATCACACCAAAAACAACAAAATGTGTGCAAGACAAAGCTTTGCATTTCTTTACTACCTCTTCACTATGTTACTTCATTTAAGCAATGATAGGGATGGCTCTTAATAGAGGTGCATCTCAGCCTATTTCAATAGCTTCAAACAGATCAAAAGCTCTCAAATACACCTTCATTTCACTACCCAAATGGGGTAGTTTTCTCTAGCAAAAACAAATGGTGTTGGGGTTGTAAAGTTGCTTAAAGCCATGAACAAAGTTCAAAGGTGTTTAAGGATTGTAAGAAAAAAAGTTTTCTAATTTTTTCACCTATACACGGTCCGCTTAAGAACTCTAAATAAGCTCTGATGCCATGCTAATTTTTAGGAAGAAAACGAAGAGTAAAATGCTGTAACTCATCTGCAAATAAGAGCAAAATAGAATAGGTTCTTCTTACACACAAAAAAAACCAACATTTTTACATTAATTTTAGCATGTTCTGGTACATAGAAACATAACATAGTAGTATGTGTAGTAGTTTCCCATATTTCCATGAATTTAGGCTGATATCCATGTTAAGAATAGACCACCTAAGTAAAAATATACTGAAAGAAATACAGCAAGCTGAAAGATTCGTAATGCACTGTCAGTTTATAAAATTTATTGATATTACAAAATAAACTATCTTAGAGTACCTAAGAAAATTCTCAAATATCTAACGCTCACAAGACAGCTTCCCAAAAACCATTGTATGGGCACTTAATCAAGGATCTAATGTCATGAGCATGGACTTTCATCTTGAGCAACGAACTATTCTCTTAGATTGATATATATATATATTTATCAATTTGCTATCAAGATTCTAGTAAAATTTAGCACATATTAATTTTTTATTTTTTGATGGCTTTTTTTTAAATTAGCATGAATGTTGGTGATGCCAGCCTTTGGGAAGTAAGATCTTGAGAAGCTTGGCCCATAAACCATTCAATGTTTAGGATATCTCAACTGTTTCCATGTCTTTGTAGGTAATTTATCAACCTCCTATAGGTGTTACTAATTCAGCTTTCTTATTGACCTTTACCAATTTCTTTTTTAGCTATGGGATAAAACTAATTGATAAAATAACTCTTGCCATCATGTAAAACATTGATAAAAATTGGCTTGGAAATTGAAAGTAAACATCTCTTATTTGCAACCTATACACTATCCCAACATGTAAAAATACTCTTTGGTTGAGTACTGATCTTTCGTTCTTTTTTCTACTACCAGACAATGCTAGTCAATGATGTTGTGATATCAATAAATCAATGTGTTTAGGTGCCAATAGAGTTACGCATAGTTTGTTTATCTATATTTTTTGCTCAAAACTAACACATTGTTTGATTCGTTTTCTACCTCCTTAAAGTTGTTTTAATTTGTTCTTAAATTTAATATAGATTTTTATAGGTATTGCACTTTCAAAGCATAGTCCAGATATATCAGTGCAATCCAAGTGGAAATTTAAGATAGAATTTGGAGATAAGTCCATCATAACTCATGTTAAATTTTTCTTGAAAATCACGACAGATGTCATTAGCAGCCTATCACACTTTATAAATTGATGCCTATGTTGAAGGTGTTAATGACATAGCATTTGCTCATCTCAGTAAGCAATTATGTACTGTTACATAAGAATGATAAGTTGATTAAGGTATTAACTTTTGGCTTGATTTAGTTCTTGTAAGTTGAAAAAGAATCGATTTATCCATATTGAAATTTCCTGTTTTGCAGGTATAGGACACTATTGCTGGATGTAGACATTATATGTTCGATTACTAGATGCCATAGCAACAAGAAAGGTAGATATTTGAAGAATGTTATTAATTGTTGGGTTTTAATACATTGTTGTTAGAAAATAAATGTGCTTTTCATAATAGCAATGTTATATTCTTGCCTATTGAAACTTATTTATGGGCGGTTAGCCTTCTGAATCTAGCTTTGCATAAGATATTTCATGGCTTTTGAACTTATGCCTATTTCAATATGTCGTTCAAGCCAAATTTAAAAAGATAAACAAGTGTAGATAAATTTGATGTACCCGATATGCTAACTTCATTCAATAAACACGAACAAGGTTTTGTTCATCCTGTCTTGATAATAGCATCTTCATTCAGGAAATTTCTATAATGTCAATTTTTAGCAAAGATCTCTAGAGAATATTGTATATTCCGGAAATAAAAGTGTCATGGGTTCGGACACACTTTTTGGATAAAATTTATTTTAAATTTTTTGTTCTGGTGATAATTGGTTCACTTTTTTTGTTACAAAAAATTACATCAAACATTTCTATTTTGATATATATATATATATATATATAAAATGTATTAGCCTGTCTTTTGCAAAAACTAACATTGTTTTCTTGTTGTTTGAAGGGAATTTTCCTCGCTGTTGTTTGCAAAGGATTGGATTTTGATTTGATAGAAGTAGTTTGTAGGAGAACATATGTAGTTGTTGCTATTAACTGAAGTTATAAAAGAGATGATATAAACATATTTGAGAGCATATGAGGTTGAGAAAATAATGTAAATGAATGAAATAAGATTTATGAATTGTACTTTAAGATTTTTTTTTAACAAATATTTTTTTTTTTTGTTTCTAGTACTGAATTCTAAGCATAAATGAACTCTTTATTGGTTTGCATATTTAGTCTATTACTGCATCTATTTCATCTTGTGGGTGACATAATTAACTATTGAAGATACAGCCATGCTGATAACTTAGGAGGGAATTAGTTAATACAATATAGGAGGAATAATGGAGTATTGACTCATCTATTCATTGTACTCTCACATAAACTCATGCACATAGATTATAACATGTATATATATTTATATATATATTTGTAATGTGTATATGCATTGTTTTGTATGATTTTCCACCTAATTCATTATTAAGAAAATAGGTCAAATTGTAATGTAGCTATGCAGGACGCATACATGATTATGTTTGTGCACTAGCCTTAAGTGTTACAGAGGTATAAACATGGTGCATTCAACTTAATTGTTCTATATTTTAGGTTTAATTTTTAAGTCCATAATTAAAGGTTAGCAATCTTTAGTTGCAAGTTGTGAGGCTGTTATATGCTAACTTCAATCTTGCTATTTTGGTCTTTGCTTCAAATGTTGTTCTCAAGCTTTGGAAATGGCAACCAATTGAAAGGAGTCCATTAGGCAAGGTTTGTCTTATGTCTTTAAATAAGAAAATCCTAGTTAAATGGATGTAAGTGTGAATGTTGCTTTAAATGCTATTCTCAAGCTTTGGAAATGGCAACCAATTGAAATGAGTCCATTAGGCAAGGTTAGTTTTATGTCTTTAAGTGAGTAAATCCTAGTTAATTGGACTTGGGTGTGAATGTCAAGGTATGTTTAATATTTTTCAAGATTTTCATGTATTTGTATAGTTCTTAGAGAATCGTATCCTTATACTCATGTTCGAATATGCATTAGATAGGGTGTCGGAATGGATACTTCAAGAAAAATGAGGAATTAGAGAAATAATGGCAGCCATCAATTTTATAGTTTTCTTATAATATAGCAAAATTATTTGTTGTTTGCTATGACTTTATTTTCACTTGTAGTTGTGTGTTTGGAGCATAGTTGGATGGGAGAAAAAAAATGAAGGTCATAGCACCAACTTGTCATTAATCTTTACTAATCAGAGAAATCAAAGTCCAGTTTCACAATGACAAAGCCCATATATTGGTTGTCCATGAAAGCCAAATAGCCATCTATGACACCAAGCTTGAATGGTTGCACTCTTTAAGTTGTCTACCTTGCATCATTATTGTCAAAACTTTCGCATTGCCTAACTCTTATATATGAGTGTGGATTATATACTTTATTTGACTTTCCACTTTAAGAACTAGCTTTTGAGGTTGCGTTTGATATTATTTAATTATTATATATGACTTGTGCTTGTTTTTAGAAAGTAGGAATTAACATCGGTATTATTTTCTACCTCAATAGTGAATGGTCAATAATGTGATCCCTATTACATTTCTTAGTGCTGTTGACTAAAAGGGAAAAGATGTAGGAAAAAAAATCAAATGCACAGTGAAATTTTAAAATTTTTAAACCAGACCATACTAGATTATGTTATCATATACAATAAAACTGCCATAATCGATTACTTGAGTTATAGATCTACAGATACCATCCAAGACTTTCTAGATCCATGTGAAAGCATCAACTAATTAGCCTTCTCCACTATTCTCTAATTCCTATATGGTAGAGTGTGTGGGCATTGTTTGTCTCGATTTACTTCATATTTGTATAGCTTGATTCTCCTTAATAACCTTTTTGTGCCAACAAGTTTAGAATCATGAGACATTATGATTAGAAACCCCTAGTGTAGTGCCAAAGTTTAACGTGAAACCTTAAGTATATGCCTCTTATTTATAGCAATTGGTAACAAGGTAGTCTTAATTTTAATTTTTAATTAAAATAATTATTTTACCCAATCTGCAAAATCCTTATTGCCACAAACCCTAGTTGGGTACTAGCTCTCAAATTCGATCAAGCCCTAATGTATTTATATATTATTTTAGCCTAATTTATTTTAAAGAGTTTAAGCCATCTAATCTGAATATTGATTAATTATAGTTAAACTGTTAATTTTATTTAACCTAATAATTTTTCATAATTCCAATTATAATTCAAAATAAAATCATAACAATTTTATTCGAATAGAATAATTATATACTTAATTATCAAAATAAAATTAATTATAGTAAAATAATTAATTTTAATCCTAAATTAAAATAAATAAATAAAAATATTTTTTCTTAATTTATTTAGAATATTTTACATATTTAATTTGTAAATAAATATTTAAACAAGACTTTATATATATCTAATTAATTATATAAATAATTAATTTTCTTGTATCTATTTAATTTAAATTAATTCCTATATTTATTAGAAGATAAATATAATTAAGTTAAATTACTAATTCTTATCTAAATAAATATTTAATCAATTTAAATATATATTTTAAATAAATAATACCAAAAATTATCTATTATTTATTTACCGAAGAAAATACCTAAACTTTTAAAAATAAGCGTATTTGAGATACCATTTCACAATGTTGATAATTATCTAACTTAGAGTATTTTAATTAATAACCATTCGTGAAAGAATTATGTTGAGCTAGTGAAAGGAGCAATTAGATATATATAATTAGGCTCTAATAATCTATGTATTAATTATTCTATATCGAATAATTAACCATATAATTATTATTCTCAGAGTCATACTACTAAAGACTTGAGAGTGCACTCCTAATTATATATTGTATTTCATAAACTTTATAAATAGCCTTTTAGTCTAATGACATTGTCATATGCGTAATACCTTCATATGATATCCATGATCAACTTAAGGTTAAAGTCTGTTTTACCTACATGATCACCTCATCTTAAAGTTCCATTATACTCTATATGTGAAAATGATTGTCTATCACATGTGAACAATTTATCATTTGACATACAAATGATCGAAACCTCATCCATTTTTACTACCCTGTATAATGTCCCATAAGAGGATAACCTTAATTGTTTATAGGAGTATGATTCCATATCTATAAGTAAAGCTCTCATTGAGTATAAGTCATATACCCAACAAACTGATCTAGTAGCTTAGTACTTCTAGATGCTTTAGCCTTTAAAATGTCAAAGTATACCGGTTATACACATGGAGTCAATTGCTTATTCAGATTAAGGTAATTACATAATGAACATCAAAAGTGAATTAATCCATGTAAACGGGCTTATTAATAGATTAATTTCATTTTGGTCCAGTCTAATATATCACCACCTCTAAGCAATACATCTATGTCTTTACTCATGAGCCAACCCACTTCAGATGGCCAAGACAAGCTATCTTCCTAATTAAATTCAAACAAGATAATATCTTGACATGAGATAATTACTCACATTAACTCCATGGACTACGAACACTCAATTTAGACTACTTACCTTAGAATGTTATCTTCCCGCATATAAAGCTCATTATATGTAACATTCTAATGGTATAAACATAATTAGTCAATAAGCCATATTTTCTTATATTTACTTTAACATATAAATTAAACAAGGACAAAAAAGCAATAACATAATGAAACCTTAAATATATAAATATGAATAATCAGTTCAAACCAATGAAATACGTCAAAATATCTTTCATTTTTAGGACATTCCTAATGAAAGACAATGAAGATTGTTTTTTTTCCATATGTCGTTCACCCTAACAATAGTGAAATGGGTCCCAAAAATCTGTATTCTTTCTTTTAGACCCTAAATATTTTTCTTTAACATTATACCTTTAGCTATAAGAACATTAGTAAAACATGTTAACATTCTCAAGTACCTTTCTTTTACAGAAATACTGCAACAACTAGTAGAGGTGTTTATGAGCCAAGCCAGCCTGAACTAGGCTAGATTTGGGCTAAGCTTACGCATGTTATTAACATTATTCATGATTACCCAAGCTCTGCCTGACACAAAATATGAGCCTCAAATTTTGCCCAAGCCCACCAATACTTGTAAATAAATAGTCTGAGCTCATTTCGGCCTATCGATAATATATATATATATATTTTAATTTAATTTTTTATTTTTTTAAAAATTTAATAAATTTTTTATTAAGTTTTAAAATATAAATAACTTAAAATATTTTTTAATGTTTATATATATTATAAATATTTACATAATTTATATAAATACAAAATTAATATATAGTAGATAATTAAAAATAAGTTGGGGCCAGGCTCGAGCTTTAAATGTTGAAACTAATGCCTGATCCATTTTTGAAATGAACTTATTTTTTTCCTAAACACATTTTTTAGTCAAAAATAGATCAAACCTTTTCAAATATTGGAAAGGCCTTTAAGCTTGGGCAGATAGCTTGGCCCACGCTAATAGCTGATGCTGATATTGCCAAATCTATGTAAACACTGCCAAATACCAATATCTAGGACCTGGAATAAATTCTTAGGAGACTTAAGTCTATCAAACTTGAAAATGAGTACATAAGAATTCTAATCATTCCTAGCATTATAGCTCATTTGTCAAGCAAATGGTTATTTGCTAGTGGGATTTTTAAGTTAGATGAAGATTTTGCAGAATCGCAAAGGGATTTTGACCACAACATTATTTTTTTAATGGTAAGATAATTTCATTTGCAGAAGAAATGAGTGGATAAACTCTTCGACCTATAGTTCAAAATTATAAAAAGCAGTCCACTTAATGTTGGATATCAGTAACATTTTAATAGTGTATAAATATGAAATATTTATATCTATACGAAGTTGTTTATGTGATATATGTATCAAGATTCACAGTGTAAGTTTAATTTACAAGATTGATATCCGAGGTGAATGCGAAATTGTTCTCAAATTGCCCGTTTGAAGAGGAAGAAAATGTTAACTCGTCATCTGATAAAACAATTCCATAAGAGTTTCAAGCATTATTTTTTTGAGCTGATTTTAGTATTGAAACGCAGCTTGGTTTGAAATTATTTTAATTTTAAAACAATTTAATGACAGAAACGTAGCTTTTATGGCCTCAATGACATGGTCTTGAAATTGTTTTAATTTTAAAACAATTTGTTTCTTTTAATGATAAAAACGTAAGTTTTTACGGATTTAATGCCTTGGTTTTGAAACTATTGTCCATTGCTATTATGGCATTCAGTACATTGCCTGAAATGATTTTTCATGGTTTTGGTTAAAAAGATAGGAAAAATTTTAAGAAAAGGATGAGGGACAAAAAGAAAAAAAAAGGAAGGCTTTACATCTAATTTGTAACATTGTGTGCTGTGTCATTTTTGAAAAAGAAAATTGTATCATTCTTTTGTTTCATTGTGTTGCTGATTGAAAGTACTATTGATTGGTTATGAGATTGAGGACGCCTAGGAGACGTATTGCAAAATCTATCGAGCACGTTTGGATAGGCAATAAATGTCTTAAAGTCAGAGGTTACAAACTTTGACTCAATTAAAATTCATTCTTTGAATTTGTTTTCTAGTAATATAATTTTGTATAATTTCATTTAAGATTCAGATTAGTATCGTTTAACCAGTTTACGTGTTTCGTAGTGTCTTTAATTTTTAGACACTAAAATTTTTCCAACACTTAATCTATTTAAATCCAACGTAAAACTCAGTGCTCCAATACATCAAACAACTAAAAGACATGACAACAAGTGGCCAACCTTGAAGAAAGACGAAACCACTATCATCCCCATTTCTAAGTACACATTAAGCTCAACCCCAATCTTGATGAAAGACCAAACCTATCATCCCAGTTTCAAAAGTACACGAAAAAAGGAAACAAACATGCTAAATTATTATATATTCTTTTTGCTCTTTCTTTTTAGCTTTTTTTTTTTCTTTTGGCTATATTTTTTGTGATATCAATTTTTAGAATTGTTCCAATGGTATGATTTTATAATAGTTTCGCAATTCCTTAATCTTGCAATGCTATCGAAAGATTCATTCAATGCTCCAAGTTTAAGTGCAATATATCGCTAAGATGGTTCACTTATTTATGCTGGTGTTTTAAATAACGCTGTTGGAATTTTTAACTCAGATTACTTGAGGCTTAGACGCTAACAACTTTTGGTTACATACCTTCTTTCTCTGTGGGGTTAGAACTTAAAACACAAACATCCCATTGTTTTCCATGAAAAATATAATTAATGTCTACATATAACCCTAAAACACACGGTATTACATTTACATTCATTGACAAAAAAAAAAAACTTTTGGCAGCAGCAATGGCATGTATGTGGTAGTCATATCTGCCCAACCATCTGAGCTGAACTAGATCGTGCTTGGCATGAGCATTGGGGTGGTACATGTGGTGGAACCCTCTTGTGTAGAATTAAGACATTAATAAGCTTTAGTGATAACCAATTGCGTTTAATCAATATTCCTTGTAAATATTTTTCCCACGTTGACTATTTTGCTTTTGATTTATTTATTTGCTAGTAGCCTCACAACACTTCTGCAGCCAAAATTAGCCCATTAACTCACTTTTACAATTATGTTCTTAGATATTTTGGTCAATTAAGGTATGTATTTCATTTCATTGGTAATTGAGAAAATGCAATATTTCCCTTTATGTTTATTAACAAATGTTTCTTTCTTTCTTTTGTTAAGGTCAAATTTTAGTATTTGAGCTCCCAAAAGTTTAAAACTAGTAATAAATTATTTATTATTTGAACAGCATTTACTCAATAAACTATTGATTGTATTCGGACTGTGTAATTTAATTTCCATTACTCGTTATTTCATTTGATTATGGATTATGATATCGACGTATTATATGCCAAGCTAACAATGATTATTTGTTGAATACGAAGTGTTAATTACTTGAATTTTTTATTTCTTTTCCAAAAATACTTATTTTTAAAATTTATGTCTGACATGGATACGTGATTAAATATATTTATCAAAAAATAAAATATATTTATATTAAAGATATTTTTTATATCCAACATTTATTTTCTAATCAAGATAATATAGATTATGACACAGTAAAAAAGGTATAGTAATTCTCTTTTTACTGCGAAATCTTGACGTTGATAAAGAATATATTAGCGTTGATTCTTAAAGCCTGAACAGAAGATCGCGACAGTCCCAAAGCTGCTTATTTGGACATAAAAACAATACATGGATGGATGGATAGATATAAGATTAGAGCATCTTTCAATTCAACATAACATGACCAAAACATGATCTATGTGTTGTATCCCCTTCTTGCATGTTTTTTCATTAAAGGGCAGGTAAGAAACAATTGTTTAAAAAAAAGTTTGTTATGCTTGAATAACATTTAAAATTTTTAAGTAAAGATATTTAAAATTATAGAGTTTCGAGAGACAATTTATGCATTAACCAAATAAAAAATTTTAAGCACTCCAATTATATATTAAGAAAATACCAAGTAAAGAAAGTTATAACTATTTCTGTTATAAGAAAACAGATGTGTTCCACATTAATAGAAAAATTTTAAGATAAAATTAAGTTCAAATCCAAGAAAATAAATCAAGGGAATAGCATTATGCTATTTAGTACTTGTCTACAAAGTTGAATTTTGATGGAAGTCCTAAATTTTGTGGTCTAATGTTGGCTCCATGGCATTTTCAAACTTTGAGGTTGACAAGTCTTCTTCCCTCATGGCCCTGACGTAAGCTGGTTTTCATGAACTGTAACCTCACATCCTCAACAAAATCTCTTCCCCCCAGCTCCAGCTCCGGGTGGGAATATGAAACTTTTTAGAGGTTGAAGATAAGGGTGGCTTATTAGATTTCTAGCTGTCCACCTCTGGTTTGGGTCTCTAGCAAAACATTTGAACAAGAAATTCTTCCCAATACTTGACATGTTCTTTGGAATGTTGGGTGTTTCTCCCCTCAAAGCTTGTCTCTTAAATCCTTCAAGTTTTTAAAGCCTTCCATCCATGGTAATTTTTCTGTAATCATCTGAACCATAATACAGCCTAATGACCATACATCTAACGCACTGGTAACTTCTCCAACCATAGATTCAGTAGACATTTAAATGGCTATGCCTCAAAACCCATATTCCTAATTTGTTGTATCCTTCACCCCATCTTGTTTAACTAACCCAAAATTAGCAATCTTCAAAGTAGGTAAACCCATGCCACCTTGAGGAGGAAAAACTAGAATATTACCTGGTTTGAGAAAAGAATGAATGCACCCTTTGTTGTGAATGTCGACGAGCCCTTCGACTATTATCTTGGATAGCGCTTAACACATTTTTTAGGAATTTTACCACCATATTCGTTCATCAAATCCAACAAACTACCACCTCGAGCATATTCAAGAAAGAGGTTGAAAACCTTTCTTTGATCTCATTGAACGCTAGTGAAAGCACCAAAGCTACGAACAATGTTGGGATAACTGATGAACTATTGAAGGATCTGTTGTTCTTTTCGTAAAGATGAAGACATTAGCTTATCAGCAGATTTGATAGCATAAAATTGAGGAACTGGAGCCATTGTTTGCACCAGATGTACAACTCCATGTGATTGTTCACATAAATTTCGTGTCGAAAAATGACAAAGACGATTTGGAAACAAATAAATCAAATTTATTTTTTAGACTTGAATTGCAATCTCTGGATATTCTTTAAAAGAAATCATTTGATTCTTTTCTTTAACAAAACTTCGATCCAAGGCTCTTTTAGACTTGATCTTGAATCAATAAGGTCTTTTTCAAGGGTCTTCTAGACTTGATCTTGAAAAATGAAATTTATCTTCTCTCTGTCGCCAGAACAAGATCGAAGAGTAGCTTCTTGAAGAACAAGAGTCATGTTCTTCACATTCTTAAGAGAAAACTTTTTAGGACTGTAAGAGAACTTGAATCTTCAAAATCTTCTTCTTCTCTTCAGGCTTATGTATTTTGTTCAATGGCTTTGGTGGAGATCCCTTTTTATAATGCCAATGAGCCAAGTAGAAACAAGTTCTTAAAGAATATAACTTCTTAATAACTTTATCTCGATGAATTATCTCTTAATTAATTTAATTTAATTAGAGATAATACTCTTTCACTTATCTCTAAACTAATATGAATTTAATTAGAGAAAAAACTTCGTTATTTATCTTTAAATTAATTTAATCAGAGATAAAACTCTAAGTTAGTTTTAATTTAATTCAAGATAAATATCTATTTATGATGTCATCAATTGCACATGGTGATATAGAATTTAATTGATAATTTTTTAATTAAAAGAAATTTCAATTTACACGTTGTAATTTGTGATTAGTCGAAATTTTCTCCTTCTACAAATGCCCCCTCAAGACTTGGTTACATACACAATTTTTTTTAGTGTAGCAAGTGAGCAAGTCTTGAAATTTAATTTACGACCACATTTATTTGCACCTTTGTATTGGTCTTAAAATATTTGAAAGTTTTAATTTATTCCCACATGATCCTTATATATGATAAGTGAAAATTTTAATTTTGACTTTATATATATATATATAGATATTTTCTTGATGGCATCATAGCCATGCATCAAGAGCCATCTCAAATGGTGCTTGCATATTGACCACATATCTCGATTTTAACTCCTTGCCCAAATAGATCACCATAAATCTTCTTGGCATTAATATATAATTCAACTAGGCATTGGTCTTCAAATCCAAGTGTCATTTCATTGGAATCTGTCTTTTCTTGTATCCATCCCAAGACAGATTCTAGCCAGCTTTAATCTAGGGCCTATTCCAAATTCAATTGGGATTTTTAAACCAACCCAACTAGGATTCAATAGTTTTTTTTTTTAATTTTTTAATGCCATTCTTAGTCCAAGTGGAACTACCTTATTTTCTCTATAAAAGCAACACTTCTCTACCTAATTTTCCCCTCAATTCCAAATCAAGATCTTTTTAAAAGTAAGGTAAACATTCTTTCTACTTCTTAGTCTCAGTTTTTTTCTTGTAATCTAGGCACAGAAATCTCATGTATCATGCTTCACTTGTCATCATCTATGCATGAATCTGGACATTTTGGTTTTTTTTTTTTTTTTAATTTGCCACCACAAACATCACATTTATCTAAGCTATTGACAATTATTATTCATTTTAATTTCTTTTGTCAGCTTGGAGATTTAATTATATATCAAGGTAACACTTTTAATTCTACCCCAAGCTTTATATCCGACATCATATTTATCTCACGAACATAATTTCTTTCTTGTAGGGCCACCTTGGATACTTCAAATATCATCAAGTGTATCTCGTTATTTTCTCTAAGGAAGATGAAGATATTGAAAAAGGATTGCATCTCTTCATCAAGAATCTCATATCCGATAAATATAAATCAACTTAAACTTTATTTATTTATTTATTTTCTTTGCAAGATTTATAAATGTAAGATATCCATAATAATCTTTATTCAAGACCAAAAATCTGATCAAGTTTGAAACGTTTGAGTTCAATCTTTATGTTAAGACCATAAATTCGATCAAGTTTGACATTCCTCAGAACAAGGAAGACTACTAGTGTATATGATGTTATTAACATCATTATACCTTTATGATCAAGATAAAGACAATAGCTGGTATATATGATGTTTATGCATCATTATACATTTATGATCAAGACAAGGATGACATCCTTGTGCTTGTTGAAATTTGGCATCCAACTATTGATATTCTTCAACTTGTCACCAGGGGAGCTTTCATTATAGTACTTTGATGAGGTAAGAATTTTGAAGATGATAACAAAGAAAGGTTGTCCAAGATATTGTAGTAACAAGATAGTGAAAGAGTACATAGAAGATGATGACCAAAGAAGATTGATCTAAGATATTGGTGACCTAAGAAGACTGATCCAAGATATTGATAACCAAGGAAGATCTGTCCAAGATATTAGTGATCAAAGAAGATTCATCCATGATCTTAGCATCAAGATAGAGGAAGATAGAGTATCAAAAAAGACTGATCCAAGATATTGGTGACCAAAAAGATTCATCCAAGATCTTAGCATCAAAATAGAGGAAGATAGAATATTAAAGAAGACTAATCTAAGATATTGAAGACTAAAGGAGATTCGTCCAAGATCTTAGCATCAAGATAAAGGAAGATAGAGTATACACCAAGCTTTATGAACAAAAAAGTTGATGATTAAGGAAGATTCATCCAAGATGTTGATATGATCAAGGAGAAGTCATCCAAGAGTTCACATCAAGATGGTAGAAGATGAAGAATACATTAGACTTGATGATCAAGGCTTATTCATCCAAGCTATGGCATCAAGATGGTGAAGGATAAAGCATACACTGAACTCGATGATCAAGGTAGATACATCCATGATATCAGTATCAAGATTATGGAAGATAAAAGATGCATCAATTTTGATGATCGAGGAAGATTCAACATTAAGATGGTGAAAGATAGAGAATGCATTAAGCCCAATAATAAAGGATAATTCAACATCAAGATGGTAGAAGATATTGAACTGATGGCCGAGAAAGAATCATCCAAAATAGCAGCATCAATAAGATGGTAAAAGATACTACATTTGGTAGCCAAAGAAGAATAAACCAAGATGTCAACATGGTTAGCATCACCAAGGTGAAGGATCGACTTTGAAAAAGTCCAAACATTTAAGCTTTACCTTAAGACTTGCATATCATTTGAGCATGATGTTGCCATGAACATCAACACCTTGCAATTAGGCTTCAAGATTCGAGAAAAGATGCTCAAAGGTTGACATAAGGATTCAGATATAATCATTATGCTTTCAAATATATAAAAGAAATATTTGAGCTAACTTTACTTCTTTTTTTTTCTTGGTTTTGTTTTTGTTGTTGACTAAACTTGGCAATGAAACCAAGCTGCCTACGTACCTTTAAAGGATCAAGTCATAACGTAGTTCATATATTTTATTTGTTTTTATTTTTTTATTATTTTTTTATGTTTTTACTTTTGCCTAAGTTGTCCCAAAAGGGATTTTCAACCTAGTGAGCAATTTTTTTTAAATGTGTAGTTTAAGCTCGTGCTTAGGAGCAACATTTTTTGAAAGGACAGTTTATGCTCGTGCTTAGGAGCATCATGTTTTAAGCATAGTATCACTTTAAAAACTTTCCATTGATCAGTCCAACATTAACACCATCTTGATTAACAAATCTTATATGCACCATTGGTATAGGCTTCTCGAACAACATATGGTCCATCCCATTTTGAAATGAAGTTGTTACCTGTAATGTGTGGTATTTATAGGTCTTCTCACAGTAAGGACTAAGTTTCCAACTTGAAATGACCGTGGCTTAACTTTTCTGTTAAAAGCTTTGGACAATCGAGCTTGATAACATTCTAAGCGCTGTTATGCTTCCAATCTTTTCTCATCTAAGGCTTTTAATTCTTGCAAGCATAGATGCACATTATTTTCATCAACAATACCTTCTTGAATTGCAATCTTTAATGATGGAATTTGCTGTTTAAGTGGTAGAATAGCTTGCACACTATAAATAAGAGAATATGGAGTAGCTTGAGTTGGTGTGCGATATGTAGTATGATAAGCCCACAAAGCTTTTCCCATACTTTCATGCCAATCTTTCTTTGAACGGTTAACAACTTTCTTTAGAAGATTGCATAAAGCCTTGTTAAAAGCTTCTGCCAATCCATTTACTAGAGCATGGTAAATTGAAGAATGATATTGCTTGAAGTCAAACTGTGCACATAATTTGCTCATATCAAACTACTTTCTATTATCAATCATGATGTATCGCGGTATGCCATATTGATAAATGATATTAATGCGAATGAAAGTTGCAACAATTTCTTTCTTCACTTCTTTGTAAGGTGCCTTTTCTGCCCACTTTGAAAAGTAATCTATTGCTGCAAGTATATACAAATGCATCATCAAACTCTTAGGTAATGGCCCTACCAAGTCAAGTCCCCAACCATTAAATGGCCGAGATATGATTGTTGGATACAATGGCTCAAGAGGTTAATGGATAAAGTTAGCATGAAACTGACAAGCCTGACACTTCTTGGCATAGTCTATTCTGTCTTTTACCATTATAGGCTAATAGTATCCCATCCTTTTAATTTGAAAGTGCAGCCTAGCTCCAGATTGATATGCACCACAAATTTTGAAATAAGCTTCTTATAGAGCTTTAGATGCTTCATCTTCTCCTAAACATCGAAGAAAGACTCCATTAAAAGAACGACAATAAAGTGCACCCCTGAAGTAAATAAATCGAGGAGCTTAACATTTCACTTTTGTTTTATGCTTTGGATCACTAGGTAATTTACCATACTCTAGATAATCAATCTACGATTGCCTCCAAGCTTCTTTCTTAATTTCACAAATTGAAACAATGTTGGATTCGATATCTTCTTTTTCAGAGATAGTAATTGATGGCAAGACCCATTGTTTACACAAAGGAACCTTTATTTTGGTACTCACTAATACAAGAGATGATGCCAAACTGGCCAGAGAATCAGCTTGTCTGTTTCTTTTTCTTAGCACCTATTCTAAGTTCACTTTGTCAAACTTTCTAAAGGTTTTTTTGCATAGTTGACATATGGTAAAAGCTTTGGTTTCTTCACTTCATAAAGTGAAAGAAGTTGGTTGATGACCAATTTAGAATCTTTATAAACTTTAAGTTGGGTGACTTTCATATCAATTGCCATCTCCAATCCAATGATCAAAGCTTGGTATTGTGCTACATTGTTGGAATAATTTTCAGAGAGAGTAAATGCATAAGGTAATACGTCACCTTCCAAAGTGACAAAGAGAATACCCGCTCTAGCTCTATCTTGGCATGCAGCTCCATCAAAGAACAACTCCCATGGCCTAGGAATTTTGATAAAAAAAAACATCCTCATTGGGAAGATCTTCAGAGAAATCGTAATTATCTGGAATAGGATGGTTTGCTAGAAAATCAACCAATGCTTGTCCCTTAATAGCCTTTTATGGAGCATAAGTGATATCAAACTCTTATAGCAAGAGAGCCCATTTTGCCAATCTTTCACTAAGTACAGCTTTGGACATAAAATACTTAAGAGAATCTGCTCAGGATATTAAATGGACAGTATAAGCTTAAAAATAATGCCTCAACTTTTTAACAGCAAACATTAATACCAGACAAGTCTTTTTAATAGGAGAATAATTTAACTCAAGACCATTAAAAGTTCTACTAAGGTATTAAAGTGCATTTTCCTTTTCTTTGTCATTTTCTTGTGCTAGCAATGCTCCTAAAGAATGTTTCTGTGTAGCAATATAAAAGATTAAAGGTTTACCTTGTATAAGTGCTTTTAAAATAGGCAACCGCAACAAATAGGCCTTAATGCTTTTGAAAGCATTACTACAAGCTTTATCCCAAATAAAAGGAACATCTTTCTTCATCAGCCGATTGAATGGTTGACATCGACCTGCTAGGTTTGATATAAAGCATCAAATATATGCTAACGTTCCTTGCAAACTTTTGAACTCATAGAGATTATGTGGTTCTAACATTTTTATGATCACATCTATCTTTAATTGATCAATCTTAATTCCATAATGTCTCACTATAACCCTAAAAACTTGCCTGATATACGCTAAAAGCACACTTTAGTAGATTTATGTTTAATTGGTACTTGTATAATCTTTCGAACACTTGACAAAGATTAATGAGATGATATGCCTTTTTTTTGACTTCACAACCAAATCATCTACATAGCCCTCGACATTTTTGTGAAGCATATCATTGAAGATCATTTGTATTACTCTTTGATACGTAGCATCAGTATTTTTTAACCTAAAATTCATAACTTTATAACAATATATCCTTTTTGAAGTGTGAAAAGTAGTAAGTTTTTCATCTTTTGGAGCCATGCGAATCTAATTATAACCAAATAACCTGTCCATGAAAGACAAAGCCTCTTGACCAGTTGTAGCATCCACCATTATCTCAGTTAGAGGAAGAAGGAAATCATCTTTCAAACAAGCATTGTTTAAATGCTGGAAATCCATACAAATTCAGAGTTGATCATTCTTCTTTTTTACTAGGACAATGTTTGATATCCAAGTAGGACATTTAACTTCTTTAATAAAGCCAGCTTCAATGAACTTATTGACTTCGGCTTTAATTTGAGGAATCAAGTCAGGATGAAAATGTCATTGAGCTTGTTTGATCGTCTGAAAGTTTTTTTGACATTCAAATGATGCACAGCTATTTTTGGATTAAGTCCTAGCATTTCCTTATAGGTCTAAGCAAAGACATCTCTGTACTCAATAAAAAATTAAGATAAGCTTTTTCTTCTTCTAAAGACAAACAAGCACTGACAAAAATTGGATATGGATCTTCACAAGTATTGATGTTAACCTATTTTAGCTCATCAATGGTAGCCTGATTTCCTTCTTTAAATGATGAGAGGGCTTCTTGAACATCTTTTTCTTATGGGTCTTCATCAATTTCCTTTATAGATACATGACGTGAAGTGACTATTTCAATTTCTTTAAACTTTTCTTCCTCTAAAGATACATCCTACTTGGTTATCACCACTGTATGCTTTTTAGCCTTCAAAACTTCACCAGCAGTTACTTTCCACTCGTTTTACCTTTTCATTCGAGAATGAATTTTGCTATAAAAGTCCCCCGCTTCATTAAAGGTTGAGATTTTTCTTTTTCGATTTTGGTTGTTTTTTCTTTCTAGCCTTTTATGAACGGGTATCGGCTCACTTGTAGAAACTTCATCAACTTTTGGCCTTATCCACTCAAACACTAACCTTTGAGGTAATTAAATACTCAGATGGTTAAACATTGAGACCTGCATTGAATGTGTTCCCAAACGAGTAAACACTGAAGGTCTCGGTGGCTCTATTGAATCTTTTTGCTCCTTAAAAATTTCCTTCGCATTTGTATAACTTAAAGTTTCTTTACGAATCTTTAATTTTAACGAAGAAAATTCAAGTCCTTGTTCGAACGTTTTGACATGATCAGTCTTTTTTTGCCAAACTTGGGAAACCTTAATTGGACTTCTTGATATTGCATTGCTAGGTTCTTTTACCAACTTAACAACATATTCTTGCTTATATCCAGTTTTGGTAAGTAGTCTATAGGTATTAAGGTCAAAACCTCTAGCTCGATAGGAAGGATGATCTTGATGTTCAAAGAGTGATTGCTCAACTAGCCTGACATATCCTTTCAAAGAAGGTTTAAGAATGTTGATTCTTCCAAGCTAGTGAGGGGCAGAGTCAAATTCTTTAAACTTTAACTAATTTTATCTTCATTGGTGGAAGAAGTGAAATTTTTTCCCTTTTGCTTTAATTCTTTCACAAGAGCTATCTTCTTCAGTGAAAGTGCCATCCACATAAAACTTAGCATATGCAAAATGAGCCTCGGTCGAGGTAAGTGGTTTAGCATCAGCAACAATTGTGTTGACTTGACCATTTCTGCAGTAATTGAAGTGTTGATAAAGAGTGGAGGAAACCATACCATTTTTATGTATCCATGGTCATCCTAGTAACATATTTTATTTTTTTCGCTTCAATCAGATGAAAGAGTGGATGAGACTCCATATCTCTAATGAAAAGTTAAAGTCTTAGCTTTTCAAGAGTTCTTTGCCCCCTTGGTTGAATCCTTGAATCATTAGACAACTTTGCATAATTTCATCTAAAGGAACTCCTAATTTTTTCATTATTTTTAAAGGGAGTATATTGACTACAGAACCATTATCCACCAAAATCCTATTGATCTTTTGTTCACAAGTAAATCCCATGACAAACAATGGTCGATTATGAGGAATGGATCCTACTAGTAGATCTTCATCAGTGAAGCTAATGCTCGAGCCGCAAGAATGATCTCTAGCTCTAATCGTGACTATAACTATATTGTTTTCATCTTTGAATTCTTCATCACCATCAATATTGTAACAAAGCATAAGGAGCAAATCTTCATTTTTGAATTGGATTAGCAAGTATTCATTTAAAGTGATCGATCTTTATGACCTTTTCCAAGTCAAATTTTTATCCTTAGATGAATCTATTTGTATCATGGGCATTTTAGGCTGTGAAGCTTTACATTGCCATCTGATTATCTTAGCACTTGTGGAGACCTTAACAGGCTTTAGAAGATTTTGCTTTCTAATTCTTCGATGTGTGACTAATATTTAGCCATCATCATCTTTATTTGCTTCCTGCAGTAAATGGTTGCCTCCATTCGCTAGGAGATCCACCATGTTACTTGTGTTTGAAGAGAGTCTGATGGGATCAAAAGAGCCAAACTTTATGGTTTTTTTTAGAAATAAGGCACCATAGTGATTGAAGTCATGTTTGATGACATTACGACTTCTTCAAATTCAATATTTCTTTTTTCATAAAGTGCCATGATTTTGTCTTTCAAGATGAAAAATTTTTCTGTGGGGTGGCTAACTAATCAATGATATTTACAATAGTTGGGATCATCGACTTTATCAGCTTCTTCAGGCTGTTTCATCTCTAGCAATTGAATCAGCTTAGTATTTAAAAGTTCTTCTAATATACTGGCAATATCAGAATCAGGGAATGGGTATTTCTTTTCTTGCCTTTCCTTTAAGCTAACTTAGCTTTTCCTTTGTTTTTGGTAGGCATAGATTTTTCTTCTTAAGCTTGTCTTGACTTAAGAGAAAGCATAAGAGGTTTGGTATCCATAGCCATGGATTATTTGCCTTCTCCTTTATTAGCAAAGGTTTTGCCCCTTTTTTAGGTGTTTTATTTTCCCTTACTCTTTTTCGGCTCTTGCATAGAAGGCTCTTGATTTCCAAAATATGACATACATAACTCCATATCATGAGCACCGGTAGCTAACTCTTCAAAAGTTTTAGGTTTGATACCTTAAAAAATGTAATGTAAGCCCCAATTCATGTGCTGTATACACGTGTCATGTGTAGAAGACTCAGACAATCTTTCTTTGTAGTTAAGGCTTAAATTCCTCCACTTATGGATGTAATCAATCAATGGTTCATCCTTCCATTGGCATGAGCTAGTGAGTTTGATCATTCTGAGGATGTGATGAGTATTGTAAACCTGATTAAAAAATTCTTGCTCAAGTTGTTCCCAACTATCAATCATTCCAAGCTCAAGATTGGTATATAAATTAGAAACATTACCCTTCAAGGATTAAAGAAATTGTTTTACCATAAGATCTTTATAGGTTCTAGCATTATTACAAGTCTCCACAAAATACACAACATATTAGCAAGGATTTCTTTTTCCATTGAACTGCTGAAACTTTGGAGGTTGGTAATTTTCAAGCATCCTTAAACGATCAATCCTTGGAGAATATGGCTTTGCATATGTGTATAAAGGTTGAGTGACGCTGTCAACTTGATCCTTGATGGCTTTTTTGATAAGATCTTTAAGTTAACTTGCTGTGACCACTTCATTAATCTTTTGCTTTAACTCCATAGCATCTTTAGTGTTGGAGTTCTTAACATTGTTTTGAGGAATTGATTGACTATTTTCACCTGAGCCCTTTGATTTTTTTCTAGTGAAAGTAGCTATCCTATCCATCAAGAAGGCAATCTATTCATCTTTTTCTTTAATACTTGCTGCGAGAGTTTCGACAAATTTTACCAAAATTGCAACTTGTTCTTCCAGTGATGTGGTGCTAGTTGCCATGACATTCATTACTCCAAAGCTTGATTTTGGAGGAGATTATGGTTTAGAGCTACTGCGTAAATAGATATCTTGCTCCTTAGATGATTTTTTGTGAGTTGGATTTGATCCAGAATCAAGTTGTTCAACAAAATCTTTTAAGTCTTGACTTAAAAAAGTCTCAAATAGTGGATTTTGGTTTAGCACTAGAAAAGCCTGATCATAAAGCTCAGAAAGAGATTTAGTCTTTGCCCTAGTGCCATAGGGATAAGTAGTGACATCAATCCTAGCTGATGAAGCAGGGTAGATTGCAAGATCAGCATAAACATGTTTAAGAGTTAGTTTGTTGATAAGGTTCTTCTTGGGAGCCATTACAACTTTATAACTTGAATTTTGAAGAAAAGAGATGAAAGGCAGAGATCGTCCCACCGGTTATGCCAAAATTTTTACATATAAATTTTATGTTAAAAAAAGCCAAAGAGGATTTAGAGACAAATAAATCAAATATATTTTTTAGACTTGAGTTGCAATCTCTGGATATTCTTTAAAAGAAATCCTTTGATTCTTTTCTTCAATAAAACATTGATCTAAAGGTCTTCTAGACTTGATCTTGAATCAATAAGGTTTGCTTCAAGGGTTTTCTGGACTTAATCTTGAAAAACGAAATTTATCTCCTCTCTATTGTTAGAATAGGATCGAAGAACAACTTCTTAGAAAACGAGAGTCATTTTTCTTCACGTTCTTGAGAGAAAATTTCTTGAGACTTTGAGAGAACTTGAATCTTCAAAATCTTCTTCTTCTCTTCAGGCTTGTGAATTGTGTTCAATGGCTTTGGTGGAGATCCCTTTTTATAATGCCAATGAGCCAAGTAGAAAAGAGTTTTTAAAGAATATAACTTCTTTAATAACTTTATCTTAATAAATTATCTCCTAATTAATTTAATTTAATTAGAGATAAAACTTTTATATTTATCTCTAAACTAATTTGAATTTAATTAGAGATAAAACTCTAAATTAATTTTAATTTAATTAAAGATAAATATTTATTTATGATGTCATCAATTGCATATCGTGATGCAGAATTTAATTGATAATTTCTTAATTAAAAGAATTTTCAATTTACGCATGGCAATTTGTGATTAATCGAAAATTTTCTCCTTCTACAATGATCCCCTTCCAAGAACCTTAATCCTTACCCCTTTCACCTCCATTATTTCTTCCTTTATTTCTTGACTTGCAAATATCAGGATACTGTTGGAATTTCTGGAACTTTCAATGCTTATATATATATATATACAATTTGTTAAGGTGGTTTTATACTTCTTCTAGGAAAAGGAGTCGTTCCTTGCGCATAAAATAGAAATAATATTTACTGTTATAATATTACATCTCATATATATCCTTAATCTTAAAGGTGCTTCCAATAGGCTTAAATTTAATTACTGATATTCTTACTGTATTCAGTTGTACATATACATATATATAATTTCACTTATTATTTTCATTAGTTTCTTTGATTTTGGATTATGTCATGCTATTTGCTTGAACATGAA
>JBBYHO010226226.1:0-34275 GCA_038382025.1 Adansonia gregorii | reverse complement strand
AAATGAACTTTAATTCTGAAAAAGGTAGAAAGAAAGCTTTTCTTGTGAAGCCAAAGCATCAATTTATTTATCCCAATGTGTAGAATGAATTTATGGTGCCCAATCATTCAAAGAAAGCGGATTGTTATGTGAATTCATTTTTTCCCAATTGAAAAATGAACTTTAATTCTAAAAATAGCACAAAGAGAAGTTTTTCTTATGAAACTGAAGCATTAATTCATTTATCCCTATGAGTACAAATTAAAAGAAATAGGATTATTATGTGAATCCATGTTTATCCTAATTGGAAAATAAACTTTAACTCTAAAAATGGCACAAAGAAAAGTTTTTCTTATGAAATGGAGGCGTCAATTCATTTATCCCTATGAGTAGAAAGAATTTGTGGTGCCCAATCATTAAAAGAAAAGAGATTATTATGGGAATCCGTGTTTATCCCAGTTGGAAGGCGAATTTTAATTCTAAAAAAGATAGAAAGAAAAGTTTTTGTTATGAAACCAAAGCATCAATTCATTTATCCTAATGAGTAGAATGAATTTGTCCTGCCCAATCATTAAAAGAAAAGATATTATTATGTGAATCCATGTTTATCTCAATTGAAAGATGAACTTTAACTTTAATATAGGTAGAAAGAAAGCTTTTCTTGTGAAGCATCATTTCATTTATCCCAAAAAGTAGAATGAATTTGTGGTGCCCAATCCTTAAAAGAATGCAGATTATTATGTGAATTTATGTTTACCCTAATTGAAAAAGAAACTTTAATTCTAAAAAATGTAGAAATAAAGCATTTCTTGCAAAACCAAAGTATCAATTCATTTATCCCAATATGTAGAATGAATTTATGGTTCCCAATCCTTCAAAGAGAGGAGACTGTTATGTGAATTCGTTTTTATCCCAATTGAAAAATGAACTTTAATACCAAAAATAACAGAAAGAGAAGTTTTTCTTATGAAACCAAAGCATCATTTCATTTATGTTAATGAGTAGAATGAATTTGTGGCGCCCAATCATTGAAGGAAAGAAGATTATTATGATAATTCATGTTTATCCTAATTGAAAAACGAACTTTACTTCTAAAAATGGGACAAAGAGAAGTTTTTCTTATGAAACCAAAGCATTAATTCATTTATCCCAAAAAGTAGAATGAATTTATGGTGCCTAATCATTAAAAGAAAGGATATTATTATGTGAATCCATGTCTATCCCAACTGAAAGATGAACTTTAATTCTAGTATAGGTAGGAAGAAAGCTTTTCCTATGAAACCAAAGCATTAATTCATATATCCCAATTTGTAGAATGAATTTGTCATGCCCAATCATTGAAAGAACGGAGGTTATTATGTGAATTCCTGTTTATCCCAATTGAAAAATGAACTGTAATTCTAAAAATGGCACAAAAAGAAGTTTTTCTTATGAAACCAAAACATCAATTCATTTTATCTTAATAAGTCAAATGAATTTGTGGTTCCCAATCAATAAGAGAAAGAAGATTATTATGAAAATTTGTGTTTATCCTAATTGAAAAATGAACTTTAATTTTAAAAGAAAAGTTTTTATTGTGAAACCAATGCATCAATTCATTTATACTAATAAATAGAATGAATTTGTGGTGCCCAATCATTAAAATAATGGAGATTATCTTGTGAATCTATGTTTATCCTAATTGAAAGATGAATTTTAATTCTAATATAGGTAGAAAGAAAGCTTTTCTTGTGATACCAAAGCATCAATTCATTTATCCCAATCAACAGAATGAATTTGTGGTGCCCAATCCTTAAAAGGAAGGAGATTATTATGTGAATCCATATTTATCCGAATACAAAGATGAACTTTATTTCAAAAATAGGTAGAAAGAAAGCTTTTATTGTGAAACCAAAGCATCAATTCATTTATCCCAATAAGTAGAATGAATTTATGGTGCCCAATCTTTAAAAGAAAAGAGATATTATGTGAATTCTTGTTTATCGCAATTGAGAAATGAACTTTAATTCTAAAAAAGGTAGAAAGAAAAGCTTTTCTTGTGAAACCAAAGCATCAATACATTTATCACAAGGAGTAGAATGAATTTATGGTGCCCAATCATTAAAAGAAGGGATATTACTATATGAATTCATATTTATCCTAATTGAAAGGTAAACTTTAATTCTAATATAGGTAGAAAGAAAGCTTTACTTATGAAACCAAAGCATCAATTCATTTATCCCAATGAGTAGAATGAATTTGCGGTGCCCAATCATTAAAAAAGTGGGATTATTATGTGAATTCTTGTTTATCCCAATTGAAAAATAAACTTTGATTCTAAAATAGGTAGGAAGAAAAGTTTTTCTTATGAAACCAGAGAATCAATTCATTTATCCTAAAGAGTAGAATGAATTTATGGTACCCAATCATTAAAAGAAAGGATATTACTATGTGAATCCATGTTTATCCTAATTAAAAGATGAACTTTAATTCTAATATAGGTAGAAAGAAAGCTTTTCTCGTGAAACCAAAGCATCAATTCATTTATCCCAATAAGTAGAATGAATTTGTGGTGCCCAATCCTTAAAAAAAAGAGATTATTATGTAAATTCGTATTTATCCCAATTGAAAGATAAACTTTAATTCTAAAAAAGAGAGAAAGAAATGTTTTTCTTGTGAAACCAAAGCATCAATTCATTTATCCTAATGAGTAGAATGAATTTGTGGTGCCCAATCACAAAAAGAATGGAGTTTATTATGTGAATTCTTGTTTATCCCAATTGCAAAATAAACTTTAATTCTAAAAATGGCACGAAGAGAAGTTTTTCTTATGAAACCAAAGCATCAATTCATTTATCCCAAAGAGTAAAATGAATTTACGGTGCCCAATCATTAAAAGAATAGAGATTATTATGTGAGTCCATGTTTATCCCAATTAAAAAATGAAGTTTAATTCTAAAAATGGCATAAGGAGATTTTTTTAATATGAAACCAAAGCATCAATTCATTTATCCCAATGAGGAGAATAAATTTGAGGTGCCCAATCATTAAAAGAAAGCATATTATTATGTGAATTCGTGTTTATCCCGATTGAAAGATAAACTTTAATTCTAAAATAGGTAGAAAGAAAAGTTTTTCTTTTGAAACCAAAGTATCAATTCATTATCCCAAAAGTAGAATGAATTTATGGTGCCCAATCATTAAAAGAAAGGATATTACTGTGTGAATCAATGTTTATACTAATTGAAAGACAAACTTTAATTCTAATATAAGTAGAAAGAAAGCTTTTCTTGTGAATCCAACGCATCAATTCATTTATCCCAATGAGCAGAATGAATTTGTGGTGCCCAATCCTTAAAAAGAATGAGATTATTATGTGAATCCGTGTTTATCCCAATTAAAAGATGAACTTTAATTCTAAAATAGGGAGAAAGAAAGCTTTTCTTGTGAAACCAAAGCATGAACTTATTAATCCCAATAATTAGAATGAATTTATGGTGCCCAATCATTAAAAGGAAGGAGATTATTAAGTGAATCCGTGTTTATCCCAATTAAAAGATGAACTTTAATTCTAAAAAAGAGAGAAAGAAAAGTTTTTCTTATGAAACCAAAGCATCAATTCATTTATCCCAATGAGTAAAATGAATTTGTGGTGCCTAATCATTAAAAGGATGGAGTTTATTATATGAATTCTTGTTTATCCTAATTGAAAAATGAACTTTAGTTCTAAAAATGGCACAAAAAAAAGTTTTTCTGATGAAACCAAAGCATCAATTCATTTATCCCAATGAGTAGAATGAATTTGTCATGCCCAATCATTAAAAGAAAGGAGATTATAATGTGAGTCCATGTTTATCCTAATTGAAAAACGAAGTTTAATTCTAAAAATGGCATAAGGAGAAGTTTTTCATATGAAACCAAAGCATCAATTCATTTATCCCAATGAGTACAATAAATTTGAGGTGCCCAATCATTAAAAGAAAGCATATTATTATGTGAATTTGTGTTTATCCCGATTGAAAGATTGACTGTAATTCTAAAATAGGTAGAAAGAAAGCTTTTCTTGTGAAACCAAGGCATCAATTCATATATCCCAATGTGTAGAATGAATTTGTTTTGCCCAATCATTGAAAGAAAGAAGATTATTCTGTGAATTCTTGTTTATCCCAATTGAAAAGTGAACTTTAAATTTAAAAATGGCACGAAGAGAAGTTTTTCTTATGAAACCAAAGCATCAAATCATTTATCCCAATGAGTAAAATAATTTTAAGGTGCCCAATCATTAAAAGAAAGCATATTATTATGTGAATTCGTGCTAATCCCAATTGAAAGATGAACTTTAATTCTAAAATAGGTAGAAAACAATTTTTTCTTTTGAAACCAAAGCATCAATTCATTTGTCCCAACGAGTAGAATGAATTTATGGTGCCCAATCATTAAAAGAAAGGATATTACTATGTGAATCGATGTTTATCCTAATTGAAAGATGAACTTTAATTCTAATATAGGTAGAAAGAAAGCTTTTCTTGTGAAACCAAAGCATCAATTCATTTATCCCAATGGGCAGAATGAATTTGTGGTGCCCAATCCTTAAAAGGAAGGAGATTATTATGTGAATATGTGTTTATCCCAATTGAAAGATGAACTTTAATTCTAAGATAGGCGGAAAGAAAGCTTTTCTTGTGAAACCAAAGCATGAACTCATTAATCCCAATAACTGGAATGAATTTGTGGTGCCCAATCATTAAAAGGAAGGAGATTATTGAGTGAATCCTTGTTTACTCAATTAAAATATAAACCTTAATTCTAAAAAAGAGAGAAAGAAAAGTTTTTCTTGTGAAACCAAAGCATCAATTCATTTATCCGAATGGGTAGAATGAATTTGTTATGCCCAATCCTTAAAAGAATGGATATTATTATGTGAACTCGTGTTGATCCCAATTTAAAAACGACCTTTAATTCTAAGTGAGGTAGAAAAAAAGCTTTTCTTGTAAAACCAAAGCATCAATTCTTTTATCCCAATAAGTATAATGAATTTGTGGTGCCCAATCTTTATAAGAAATGAGATTATTATAAGAATTCGTGTTTATCCCAATTGAAAAATGAACTTTAATTCTTAAAATGGCATGAAAAAAAGCTTTTCTTATGAAATCAAAGCATCAATTAATTTATCCCAATAAGTACAATGAATTTATGGTGTCTAATCATTAAAACAGTGGTAGTTATTATGTGAATTCATGTTTATCCCAATTGAAGGATGAACTTTAATTCTAATATAGGTAGAAAGAAAGCTTCTCCTATGAAACCAAAGCATCAATTCATTTATCCCGACGGGTAGAATGAATTTGTAGTGCCCAATCATTCAAAGAAAACAGATTGTTATGTGAATTCATTTTTATCCCAATTAAAAAATGAACTTTAATTTAAAAATAGCATGAAGACAAGTTTTTCTTTTAAAACCAAAGTTCAATTCATTTATCCCAATAAGTAGAATGAATTTGTGGTCTCCAATCATGAAAAAAAAAGAGATAATTATGTGAATCGATGTTTATTCCAATTGAAAGAAGAACTTTAATTTTAAATCGGGTAAAAAAAAAGCTTTACTTGTGAAACCGAATCATCAATTCATTTATCCAATGAATAGAATGAATTTGTGGTGCCCAATCAATAAAAGAAAGCAGACTGTTATGTGAATTCATTTTTATCCCAATTAAAAAATGAGCTTTAATTATAAAAATAGCACAAAAAGAAATTTTTTTTACAAAACCAAAGCATCAATTCATTTATCTTAATAAGTGGAACGAATTTATGGTGCCCAATCATTAAAGGAAAGGAGATTATTATGAGAATTCGTGTTTTTCCTAATTGAAAAATGATCTTTAATTCTAATATAGGTAGAAAAAAAGCTTTTCTTGTGAAACCAAAGCATCAATTCATTTATCCTAATAGGTGGATTGAATTTGTGGTGCCCAATCATTAAAGGAAGGGATATTACTATGTGAATCCACATTTATCCCAATTGAAAGGCAAACTTTAATTCTAATATAGGCAGACAGAAATCTTTACTTGTGAAACCAAAGCATCAATTCATTTATCCCAATGAGTAGAATGAATTTATGGTGCCCAATCATTAAAACAAAGGAGATTATTATGTGAATTCCTGTTTATCCCAATTGAAAAAATGAACTTTAATTCTAAAAATGACAAAAAGAAAATTTTTTTCTTATAAAACAGAAGCATCAATTCATTTATTCTAATGAGCAAAATGAATTTATGGTGCCAATCATTAAAAGAAAGGAGATTATTATATGAGTCCATATTTATCCTAATTGAAAGATGAACTTTAATTCTAAAAAAGGTGGAAAGAAAAGCTTTTCTTGTGAAACCAAAGCATCAATACATTTATCCCAATGGGTAGAAAAAATTTATGGTGCCTAATTATTGAAAGAAAGCAGATTATTATGTCAATTCATGTTGATCACAGTTGAAAGATAAACTTTAATTCTAGAAAAGGTAGAGAGAAAAGCTTTTCTTGCAAAACCAAAGCACCAATTTATTTATCCTAATGAGTAGAATGAATTTCTGGTGGCCAATCATTAAAAGAGTGGTGGTTATTATGTGAATTCATGTTTATCCCAATTGAAAAGTGAACTTTAATTCTAAAAAAAGCAGAAAGAAAGCTTTTCTTGTGAAACCAAAGCATCAATTCATTTATCCCAATGGGTAGACTGAATTTGTGGTGCCTAATCATTCAAAGAAAGCAGATTGTTATGCGAATTTGTTTTTATCCTAATTGAAAAACAAACTTTAATTCTAAAAAGAGCACAAAGAGAAGTTTTTCTAATGAAACCAAAGCATCAATTCATTTATCTTAATAAGTAGAATGAATTTGTGCGCGTAATCAATAAAAGAAAAGAGATTTTTATGAGAATTCGTGTTTATCCCAATTGAAAAATGAACTTTAATTCTAAAAATGGTGCAAAGAGAAGTCTTTCTTACGAAACTAAAGCATCAATTCATTTATCCCAATGAGTACAATGAATTTGTGGTGCCCAATCATTAAAAGAAATGATATTATTTTATGAATCTATGTTTATCCCAATTGAAGTACGAACTTTAATTCAAAAATAGGTAGAAAGAAAGCTTTTCTTGTGAAACCAAGGCGTCAATTCATATGTCCCAATGTGTAGAATGAATTTGTTATGCCCAATGATTAATAAAACAGAGATTATTATGTGAATTCTTGTTCATCCTAATCGAAAAACGAGCTTTAATTCTAAAAATGGCGCAAAGATAATTTTTTTTATGAAACCAAAGCATCAAATCAGTTATCTTAATGAGTAGAACCAATTTACAGTGCCCAATTATTAAAAGAAAGGAGATTATTATGAGAATTCGTGTTTATCCCAATTGAAAAATGAACTTTAATTCTAAAAATGGCACAAAGAGATTTTTTTCTTATGAAACCAAAGCATCAATTCATTTATCCCAATGAGTAGAATGAATTTGTGGCACCCAATCATTAAAAGAAAGGATATTATTATGAGAGTCCAAGTTTATCCCAATTTAAAGGCAAACTTTAATTCTAAAATAGGTAGAAAGAAACCTTTTCTTCTAAAACCAAAGCATCAATTCATTTATCCCAACGAGTAGAATGACTTTGTTGTGTCCAATCATTAAAAGAAAGGAGATTATTATGTGAATTCTTATTTAACCCAATTGAAAAATGAACTTTAACTCTAAAAATGGCACAAATAGAAGTTTTTCTTATGAAACCAAAACATCAATTTATTTATCCTAAAGTGTAAAGTGAATTGATGGTGCGCAATCATTAAAAGAAAAGAGATTATTATGTGAGTCCATGTTTATCCCAATTGAAAGATGAACTTAAATTCCACAGAAGGTAGAAAGAAAAGCTTTTCTTACGAAACCAAAGCATTAATACATTTATCCCAATGGGCAGAATGAATTTCTGGTGCCCAATCATTAAAAGAAAATAGATTATTATGTGAATTCGTGTTGATCATAGTTAAAAGATAAGCTTTAATTCTAAAAAAGGTAAAGAGAAAAGCTTTTCTTGCAAAACCAAAACATCAATTCATTTATGCCAATGAGTAGAATGAATTTATGGTACCCAATCATTAAAAAAATTATGGTTATTATCTAAATTCGTGTTTATCCCAATTGAAAAATGAACTTTAATTCTAAAAAAGGTAGAAGGAAAAGCTTTTCATGCAAAACTAAAGCATCAATTCATTTATCCCAATGAGTAGAATGAATTTATGGTGCCCAATCATTAAAAGAATGGAGATTATTATGTAAATCCATGCTTATCCCAATTGAAAGACGAACTTTAAATCTAAAAAAGGTATAAAAAAGTTTTTCTTGTGAAACAAAAACATCAGTTCATTTATCCCAACGAGTAAAATGAATTTATGGTGCCCAATCATTAAAAGAATAGAGATTATTATCTATATCCACTTTTATCCCAATTGAGAAGTGAATTTTAATTCTAAAAATGCCACAAAGAGAAGTTTTTCTTATGAAAAAAGCATCAATTCATTTATCCCAATGAGTATAATGAATTTATAGCGCCCAATCATTAAAAGAAAGGGTATTATTACATGAATCCACGTTTATCCCATTTGAAAGATGAACCTTAATTCTTAAACAGGTAGAAAGAAAGCTTTTCTTGTGAAAGCAAAGCATCAATTCATTTATCTCAATGCGTAGAATAAATTTATGGTGCCCAATCATTAAAAGAAAAGAGATTATTATATGGGTCCATGTTTACCCATTTGAAGAAAGTACTTTAATTCTAAATAAGATAGAAAGAAAGCTTTTCTTGTGAAGCCAAAGCATCAATACATTTATCCTAATGGGTAGAATGAATTCGTGGTGCCTAATCATTGAAAGAAAGTAGATTATTATGTGAATTCGTGTTGATCATAGTTGAAAGATGAACTTTAATTCTAAAAAGGGTAAAGGGAAAAGCTTTGCTTGCGAAACCAAAGTGTCAATTCATATATCCCAATGAGTAGAATGAATTTATGGTGCCCAATCATTAAAAAAGTGAAGATTATTATGTGAATTCATGTTTATCCTAATTGAAAAATGAACTTTAATTTTAAAAAAACATAGAAAAAAAGCTTTTCTTGCGAACCCAAAGCATCAACTCATTTATCCCAATGAGCAGAATGAATTTATGGTGCCCAATCATTAAAAGAATGGATATTATTACGTGAATCCGTGTTTATCCTAATTGAAAGATGAACTTTAATTCTAAAATAGGTAGAAAGAAAGCTTTTCTTTTGAAACCAAAGCATAAATTCATTTATCCCAATAAGTAGAATGAATTTGGGGTCCCCAATCGTTAAAAGGAAAGAGATTATTACATGAGTCCATGTTTACTCTAATTGAAAGACGAATTTTAATTCCAAATAAGGTATAAAGTAAGCTTTTCTTGTGAAATCAAAGCATCAATTTATTTATCCCAATGAGTAGAATGAATTTGTGGTGCCCAATCATTAAAAGAAAGGAGATAATTATAAGAATTTACATTTATCCTAATTGAAAAATGAAATTTAACTCTAAAAATGACACAAAGTGAAGTTTTTCTTATGAAACCAAAGCTTTAATTCATTTATCGCTGAGAGTATAATGAATTTGTGGTGCCCAATCTTTAAAAGAATGGATTTATTATGTGAATCTGTGTATCCTAATTAAAAGACAAACTTTAATTCTAAAATAGGTAGAAAGAAAGCTTTTCTTGTGAAACCAAAGCATTAATTCATATATGCCAATGAGTAGAATGAATTTGTTATGCCTAATCATTAAAAGAAAAGATTTATTATATAAATCCATGTTTATTCCATGTGAAAAATAAACTTTAATTCTAAAAAAGGTAGAAAGAAATGCTTTTCTTGTGAAACCAAAGCATCAATACATTTGTTCCAATGGGCAAAATGAATTTATGGTGCTCAATCATTAAAAAAAAAGTAGATTATTATGTGAATCCGTGCTTATCACAGTTGAAAAACAAAAAATGTAATTCTAAAAAAGGTAGAGAGAAAAGCTTTTCTTGCGAAACCAAAGCATCAATTCATTTTGGTAGAGACAAAAGCTTTTCTTGCAAAACTAAAGCATCAATTCATTTATCCTAATGAGTAGAATAAATTTGTGATGCATAATCATTAAAAGAAAGGAGATTATTATGTGAATTCTTGTTTATCCCAATTGAAAAATAAACTTTAATTATAAAAATGGCACAAAGAGACGTTTTTCTTATGAAACCAAACCATCAAGTCAGTTATCCCAATAAGTAGAATGAATTTGTGGTACCCAATCATTAAAAGAATAAAGATTATTATGTGAGTCCCTATATATCCCAATTGAAAGAAGAATTTTAAGTCTAAATAAAGCAAAAAGAAAAGCTTTACTTGTGAAACCAGAACATCAATACATTTATCCCAATGGCTAGAATGAATTTATGGAGCCCAACAATTAAAAGAAAGGAGATTATTATGTGAATTCATGTTTATCCCAATTGAAAACTGAACTTTAATCCTAAAAATGGCACAAAGATATGTTTTTCTTAAGTAACCAAAGTATGAATTCATTCATCCTAATGAGTAGAATGAATTTGTGAATCCACGTTTATCCCACTTGAAAAATGAACTTTAGTTCTAAAAATGGCAGAAAAAAAGTTTTCTTGTGAAACCAAAGCATCAATTCATTTATACCAATGAGTAAAATGAATTTGTGGTGCCCAATCATTAAAAGAAAGGATATTATTACTTGAATCTATGCTTATTCCAATTGAAAGACAAACTTTAATTCTGAAATAGGTAGAAAAAAAGCTTTTTTTGTGAAACCAAAGCATCAATTCATTTATCCCAATAAGTAGAATGAATTTGGGGTGCCTAATCATTAAAGGAAAGGAGAGTATTATGTGAATTCATGTTTATCACAATTGAAAACAAACATTAATTCTAAAAAAGATAGAAAAAAAAGCTTTTCTTGCAAAACCGAAGCATCAATTCATTTTTCCCAATAAGTAGAATGAATTTGTGGTGCCCAATCATTAAAAGAAAAGATATTATTATGTGAATTCGTGTTTATCCCAATTAAAAGATGAACTTTAATTCTAAAATTGGTAGGAAAAAAGTTTTCTTGTGAAACCAAAGCATCAAATCATTTATCCCAATGAATAGAATGAATTTGTGGTGCCCAATCATTAAAAGAAAAGAGATTATTATGTGAATTCTTATTTATCCCAATTAAAAAATAAGCGTTAATTCTAAAAATGGCACAAAAAAAAGTTTTCTTATGAAACCAAGCCATTAATTTAGTTTTCCTAATGAGTACGATGAGTTCGTGCTGCCCAACCATTAAAAGAAAGGATATTATTATGCGAGTCTGTGCTTATTTGAATTGAAAGATGAACTTTAATTCGAAATAAGGCAAAAAGAAAAGTTGTACTTGTGAAACTAAAGCATCAATAAACTTATCCCAGTGGATAGAATGAATTTGTGGTGCCCAATAATTAAAAGAAAGTAGATTATTATGTGAATTCATGTTTATCATTATTGAAAATCAACCTTTAATTCTAAAAATGGCACGAAGAGAAATTTTTCTTAAAAAACCAAAGCATCAATTCATTTATCCCAATGAGTGGAATGAATTTGTGAATCGACGTTTATCCCAGTTAGAAAGTGAACTTTAGTTCTAAAAATGGCACAAAGAGAAGTTTTCTTATAAAACCAAAGCATCAATTCATTTATCCCAATGAGTAGAATGAATTTATGGTGCCTAATCATTAATAGAAAGGATATTATTACTTGAATCTATGTTTATCCTAATTAAAAGATGAACTTTAATTCTAAAATAGGTAGAATGAATTTATGGTGCCCAATCCTTAAAAGAAAAGAGATTATTATGTGAGTCCATGTTTATCCCATCTGAAAGATGAACTTTAATTCTAAATAAGGTAGAAAGAAAGCTTTTTTATGAAACCAAAGCATCAATACATTTAACCTAATGAGTAGAATGAATTTATGGTGCCCCATAATTAAAGAAAAGTAGATTATTATGTGAATTCGTGTTTATCCTAATTGAAAGTCAAACTTTAGTTCTAAAAATGGCACAAAGGGAAGTTTTTCTTATGAATCCAAGGCATAAATTCATTTATCCCAATGAGTAGAATGAATTTATAATGCCCAATCATTAAAAGAATGGAGATTATTATGCGAATCCGTATTTATCCCAATTGGAAGTTGAATTTTAGTTCTAAAAAAGGTTGAAAGAAAAGTTTTCTTGTGAAACCAAAGCATCAATTCATTTATCACAATAAGTGGAATGAATTTGTGGTGCCCAATCATAAAAAAATGAAGATTATTATGTGAATCCACGTTCATCCCAATTGAAAAGTAAACTTTAATTCTAAAAGTGGCATAAGAAGAAGTTTTTCTAATGAAACCAAAGCATTAATTCATTTATCCTAATGAATAGAATAAATTTATGGTGCCCACTCATTAAAAGAAATGATATTATTATGTGAACCCATGTTTCTCCTAATTTAAAGACGAACTTTCATTCTAATATAGGCAGAAAGAAAGCTTTTCTTGTGAAACCGAAGCATCAATTCATTTATCCCAATGAGTAGAATGAATTTATGGTGCCTAATCCTTAAAGGAAAAGAGATTATTATGAGAATTCATGTTTATCCCAATTCAAAAACGAGCTCTAATTCTAAAAATGGCAGGAAGAGAAGTTTTTCCTATGAAACCAAAGCAACAATTCATTTATCCCAATGAGTAGAATGAATTTGTGGTGCCCACTCATTAAAAAAAAGGATATTATTATGTGAACCCGTGTTTATCCCAGTTGAAAAATGAACTTTAATTCTAACATAGGTAGAAAAAAAGCTTTTCTTGGGAAACCAAAGCATCACTTCATTTATCTCAATGAGTAGAATGAATTTTTGGTGCCCAATCATTAAAGGAAAAGAGATTATTATATGAATTCACGTTTATCCCAATTGAAAGATGAACTTTAATTCTAAAATAGGTAGAAAGAAAGTTTCCTTGTGAAACCAAAGCATCAATTCATTTATCTCAAAGAGTAGAATGAATTTGTGGTGCCCAATCATTATAAGAAAGAAGATTATTATGTGAATTCTTGTTTATCTTAATTGAAAAATGAACTTTAATTTTAAAAATGGCTCAAAGAAAAGTTTTCTTATGAAAACAAACCATCAATCTAGTTATCCCAATAAGTAGAATGAATTTGTGGTGCTCAATCATTAAAAGAAATGAGATTATTACGTGAGTCTGCATTTATCCTAATTCAAAGACGAACTTTAATTCTAAATAAGGCAGAAAGAGAAGCTTTACTTGCAAAACCAAAGCATCAATACATTTATCCTAATGAGTAGAATGAATTTAGGGTGCCCAATCATTAAAAGAAAGCAGATTATTATGTGAATTTATGTTTTTCCCACTTGAAAACTGAACATTAATTCTAAAAATGGCACAAAGAGAAGTTTTTCTTAAGAAACCAAAGCAATAATTCATTTATCCCAATGAGTGGAATGAATTTGTGAATCCGCATTTATCCTAGTTGAAAAGTGAACTTTAGGTCTAAAAATGGCACAAAGAGCAGTTTTCTTATGAAACAAAAGCATTAATTCATTTATCCCAATGAGTAGAATGAATTTGCGGTGCCTAATTATTAAAAGAATGGATATTATTACTTGAATCCGTGTTTATCCCAATTGAAAGATGAACTTTAATTCTAAAATAATAGACAGAAAGCTTTTCTTGTGAAACCAAAGTATCAATTCATTTATCTCAATGGGTAGTATGAATTTTTGGCGCCCAATCCTTAAAAGAAAGAGATTATTATGTGAGTCTGCGTTTATCCCAATTGAAAGATGTAATTTAGTTCTTAATAAGGTAGAAAGAAAGCTTTTCTTGTGAAACCAAAGCATCAACTCATTTAACCTAATGAGTAGAATGAATTTATGGTGCCCGATAATTCAAGGAAAGCAGATTATTATGTGAATTCGTGTTTATCCTAATTGAAAGTTGAACTTTAATTGTAAAAATGGCATAAACATAAGTTTTTCCCATGAATCCGAAGTATAAATTCATTTATCCCAATGAGTACAATGAATTTGTGGTGCCTAATCGTTAAAAGAATTAAGATTATTATGTGAATTCATGTTTATCCCAATTGAAATATGAACTTTCATTCTAAAAAAGGTTGAAAGAAAAGTTTTTCTTATGAAACCAAAGCACCAATTCATTTATCCCAATGAGTAGAATGAATTTATGGTGCCCAATCATTAAAAGAATAGAGATTATTATGTGAATCCGTGTTTATTCCAATTGAAAAGTGAACTTTAACTCTAAAAATGGCACAAAAATAAGTTTTTCTTGTGAAACCAAAGCATCAATTCATTTATCCCAATGAGTAGAATGAATTTATGGTGCCCACTTATTAGAAGCAAGGATATTATTATGTGAACCTATGTTTATCCTAATTGAGATGAACTTTAATTCTAATATAGGTACAAAGAAAGCTTTTCTTGTGAAACCAAAGCATCAATTCATTTATCCTAATGAGTAGAATCAATTTGTGGTGCCCAATCATTAAAGGAAAGGAGATTGCTATGAGAATTCATGTTTATCCCATTTGTGGAGCCCAATCATTAAAAGAATAGAGATTATTATGTGAACTCTTATTTTTTCCAATTGAAAAATGAACTTTAATTCTAAAAATAGCATGAAGAGAAGTTTTTCTTATAAAATCAAAGCATCAATTCATTTATCCCAAAGAGTAGAATGAATTTGTGGTGCCCAATCATTAAAGAAAAGGAGATTATTATGTGACTCCATGTTTATCCCAATTGAAAGATAAACTTTAATTCTAAAAAAGGTAGAAAGAAGAGCTTTTTTGGTGAAACCAAAGCATCGATTCATTTATCCCAATGAGTAGAATAAATTTATGGTGCCCAATCATTGAAAGAAAAGAGATTATTATGTGAATTCATGTTTATCCCAACTGAAAAATTAAATTTAATTCTAAAAATTGCAAAAACAGAAGTTTCCCTTATGAAACCAAAGCATCAAATCACTTATCACAATGAATAGAATGAATTTGTGGTACCCAATCATTAACAGAAAAGATACTATTACGTGAGTCCACGTTTAACCCAATTGGAAGATGAACTTTAATTTTAAAAAAGGCAAAAAGAAAAGCTTTTTTGTAAAATCAAAGCATCAATACATTTATCCCAATGGGTAGAATGAATTAGTGGTGCCCAATCATTAAAAGAAAGTAGATTATTACGTGAATATATGTTTATCCCCATTAAAAAATGAACTTTAATTCCAAAAATGGCACAAAGAGAAGTTTTGCTTATGAAACCAAAGCATTAATTCATTTATCCCAAAGAGTAGAATGAATTTGTGGTGCCCAATCATTAAAAGAAATGATACTATTATGTGAATTCGTTTTTATCCCAATTGAAAAATGAACTTTAATTCTAAAAATGGCACAAGGAGAAGCTTTCATATGAAACCAATGCATCAACTCTTTTATCCCAATGAGTAGAATAAATTTGCGGTGTCCAATCATTAAAAGAAAGAAGATTACTATGTGAGTCCGTATTTATCCCAATTTAAACCTGAACTTTAATTCTAAAAAAAGTAGAAAGAAAGCTTTTCTTATGAAACCAAAGCATCAATTCATTTATCCCAATTAGGAGAACGAATTTATGGTGCCTAATCATTAAAAGAAAGGATATTATTATGTGAATTCGTGTTTATCCTAATAGAAAGACAAACTTTAATTCTGAACAGGGTAGAAAGAAAGCTTCTCTTGTGAAACCAAAGCATCAATTCATTTATCGCAATGAGTAGAATGAATTTGTGGTGCCCAATCATTAAAAGAAAGGGGATTATTATATGAATACGTGCTTATCCCAATTGTAAAACAAACTTTAATTCTAAAAATGATAGAAAGAGAAGTTTTTCTTACAAAACCACAACAACAAGTCACTTATCCCAATGTGTAGAATGAATTTGGGTTGCCTAATCATTAAAGGAAAGGAGATTATTATCTGAATCCATGTTTATCCCAATTGAAAGATAAACTTTACTTTTAAAAAAGGTAGATAGAAAAGTTTTTATTATGAAATCAAAGCATTAATTCATTTACCCCAAAGAGTACAATGAATTTAGGGTGCCCAATCATTAAAAGAATGTAGATTATTACATGAATTCGTGTTTACCCTAATTGATAGATGAACTTTGATTCTAAAAAATGGTGGAAAGTGAAGCTTTTCCTATGAAACCAAAGCATCAATTCTTTTATCCCAATAAGTAGAATGAATTTGTGGTGCCCAATTGTTAAAAGAAAGGAGATTATTATGTGAATCCATGTTTATCCTAACTTAAAGACGAGCTTTAAGTCTAAAAACGGCACAAATAGAAGTTTTTCTTATAAAACCAAAGCATCAATTCACTTATCCCAACTAGTAGAATGAATTTATGGTGCCCAATCATTAAAGAATGAGATTATTATGTGAATTCATGTTTATCCCGATTGAAAAATGAACTTAATTTCTAAAAATGGCACAAAGAGAAGTTTTTCTTATAAATCAAAGCAACAACTCATTTACCCCAATGAGTAAAATGAATTTGTGGTGCCCAATCATTAACAAAAAGAAGATTGTAATGTGAATCCGTGTTTATCCTAATTGGAAGACGAACTTTAATTTTAAAAAAAGTAAAAGTTTTTCTCGTCAAGCCAAAGTGTTAATTCCTTGATCCCATTGAATAGAATGAATTTGTGGTGCCCCATAATTAAAAGAATGGAGATTATTATCTGAATTCTTATTGATCCCAATTAAAAAAATAAACTTTAATTCTAAAAATGGCACAAAGAGAAGTTTTTCTTATGAAACGAAAGCATCAATTCTTTTATCCCAATAAGAAGAATGAATTTATGGTGCCCAATCATTAAAAGAAAGGAGATTATTATATGAGTCCGTGTTTATCTCAATTCAAAGATGAATTTTAATTCTAAAAAAGTTAGAAAAAAAAGCTTTTCCTTGTGAAACCAAAGAATCAATACATTTATCCTAATAGGTAGAATGAATTTGGGGTGCCCAACCATTAAAAAAAGCAAAATATGAACTTTAATTCCAAAAAAAGGAAGAAAGAAAAGTTTTTCTTGTGAAACCAAAGCATCAATTCATTCATCCCAAAGAGTGAAATGAATTTATGGTGCACAATCATTAAAAGAAAGGATATTATTACGTGAATCCGTGTTTGCCTCAACTGAAAGACAAACTTTAGTTCCAAAAAAGGTAGAAAGAAAATCTTTTCTTGTGAAACCAAAGCATCAATTAATTTATCCTAATGAGTAGAATGAATTTGTGGTGCCAATCATTAAAAGAATGGAGATTATTATGTGAATCCATGTTTCTCCAGTTGAATCATGAACTTTAATTCTAAAAAACGTACAAAGAAAAGTTTTTCTTATGAAACCAAAGCATCAATTTATTTATCCCAATGAGTAGAATGAATTTATGGTGCCCAATCATTAAAATAATGGAGATTATTATGTGAATTCGTATTTATCGCAATTGAAAAATGAACTTTAACTCTAAAAATGGCACAAAGAGAAGTTTTTCTTATGAAACCATCAATTCTTTTATACCAATGAGTAGAAAGAATTTGTACCACCAAATCTTTAAAAGAAAGCAAATTATTATGTGAATCTATGTTTATCCCAGTTGAAAGACGAACTTTAATTCTAAAAAAGGTTGAAAGAAAAGTTTTTTTTGTGAAACCAAAGCATCAATTCATTTATCCCAATAGGTAAAATGAATTTATGGCGCCCAATCATTAAAGGAAAGTAGATTATTACGTGAATCCATGTTTATCCCAACTGAAAAATGAACTTTACCTCTAAAAATGGCACAACGAGACATTTTTCTTATGAAACCAAAGCATCAATTCATTTATCCCAATGAGTAGAATGAATTTATGGTGTCCAATTATTAGAAGGAAAAAGATTGTTATGTGAATCCGTGTTTATCCTAATTGGTAGATGAACTTTAATTCTAAAAAAGACAGAAAGAACAGCTTTTCTTGTGAAACCAAAGCCTCAATTCATTTATCCCAATGAGTAGAATGAATTTACGATGCCTAATCATTAAAAGAATAGAGATTATTATGTGAATTCATGCTTATCCTAATTGAAAAATGAACTTTAATTCAAAAAACGGACAAAGAGAAGTTTTTCCTGTGAAACTAAAGCATAAGTTCATTTATCCCAACGAGTAAAAATAATTTGTGGTGCCCAATCATTAAAAGAATGGAGATTATTATGTGAATCCGTGTTTATCCCAATTGAAAAATGAACTTTAATTCTAAAAAAGGTAGAAAGAAAAGTTTTTCTTATGAAACCAAAGCATCAATTCTTATCTTAATGAGTAAAATGAATTTGTGGTGCCCAATCATTAAAAGAAAGGAGATTATTCTGTGAATCCATGTTTATCCCAATTGGAAGATGAACTTTAATTCTAAAAAAGGTAGGAAGAAAAGTTTTTCTTATGAAACCAAAGCATTAATTCATTTCTCCCAATGAGTAGAATGAATTTGGGGTGCCCAATCATTAAAAGAATGAAGATTATTATGCGAATTCGTGTGTATCCCAATTGAGAAATGAACTTTAATTCCAAAATTGGGACAAAGAAAAATTTTTCTTATGAAACCAAGGCATCAATTCAATTATCCCAATGAGTAGAATGAATTTGTGATGCCCAATCATTAAAAGGAAGCATACTATTATGTGAATCTGTATTGATCTCACTTCAAGAACGAACTTTAATTTTGAAAAAGGTAGATAGAAAAGTTTTTCCTATGAAACCAAAGCATTTATTCATTTATCACAAAGAGTAGAATGAATTTGGGGTGCTAATTATTAAAAGAATAGAGATTATTACATGAATTCATGTTTACCCCAATTTATAGATGAACTTTGATTCTGAAAAATAGTGGAAAGCGAAGTTTTTCTTATGAAACCAAAGCATGAATTCATCTATCCTAATGAGTATAATGAATTTATGGTGCCCAATCATTAAAAAAATGGAGATTGTTTTGTGAATCCATGTTTATCCCAATTGAAAAATGAACTTTAATTCTAAAACTACACAAAGAGAAGTTTTTCTAATGAAACCGAAGCATCAATTCATTTATCCCAATGAGTAGACAGAATTTTTGGTGCCCAATCATTAAAAGAAAGGAGATTATTTTGTGAATCCGTGTTTATCCCAATTGAAAAAGGAACTCAGATTCTAAAAATGGTAGAAAGAGAAGTTTTTCTTACGAAACCAAGGCATCAGTATCATTTATCACAATTAGGAAAACATGTTTATGGCCCCTAATAATGAAAACAAAAGAGATTATTATGTGAATTCATGTTTATCCCAATTGATAGATGAACTTTGATTTTAAAAAATAATGGGAAGTGAAGTTTTTCTTAGGAAACCTAAGCATCAACTCATTTACCCTGATGAGTAAAATGAATTCGTGGCACCCATTCATTAAAAGAAAGGAGGTTATATGGTAAATTCGTGTTTATCCCAATTGAAAAGTGAACTTTAATTCTAAAAATGGCACAAAGTGAAGTTTTTCTTATGAAACCACAACATCAAGTCATTTATCCTAATGTGTAGAATGAATTTAGGGTGCCTAATCATTACAGGAAAGGAGATTATTATGTGAATCCATGTTTAGCCCAACTGAACGACTAACTTTCATTCTAAAAAAGGTAGATAGAAAAGTTTTTCTTGTGAAACCACAGCATTAATTCCTTTATCCTAAAGAGTACAATGAATTTAGGCTGCCTAATCATGAAAAGAATTTAGATTATTACCTGGATTTGTGTTTGCCACAATTGATAGATGAACTTTGATTCTAAAAAATGGTGGAAAGTGAAGTTTTTTTTTATCAAACCAAAGCATTAATTCATTTATCCCAACAAGTAGAATGAATTTATGGTGCCCAATCATTAAAAGAAAAGAGATTATTACTTGAATCCGTGTTTAGCCTAATTGAAAGACGAACTCTAATTCTAGAAAAGGTAAAAAGAAAAGTTTTTCTTATGAAACCAAAGCATCAATTCATTTATCCCAATAAGTATAATGAATTTCTGGTGCCCAATCATTAAAAGAATAGAGATTATTATGTGAATTCGTGTTCATTGCAACTGAAAAACGAACTTTAATTCTAAAAGTGGCATAAATAGAAGTTTTTCTTATGAAACCAAAGCACCAATTCATTTATCCTAACTAGTACAATGAATTTATGGTGCCCAATCATTAAAAGAATGGAGATTATTATGTGAATTCGTGTTTATCCCAATCGAAAAACAAACTTTAACTCTAAAAATGGCACAAAGAGAGGTTTTTGTTATGAAACCAAAGCATTAATTCATTTATCCCGATGAGTAGAATGAATTTATGGTGCCTAATCATTAAAAGAAAGGAGATTATTATGTGAATCCGTGTTTATCCCAGTTGAAAGATGAACGTTAACTCTAGAAAAGGTAGAAAACAAAGTTTTTCTTATGAAACCAAAGCATCAATTCATTTATCCCAATGAGTAGAATGAATTTGTGGTGCCCAATCATTAAAAGAATGGAGATTATTATGCGTATTCGTGTTTATCACAATTGAAAAATGAACTTTAATTCTAAAAATGGCACAAATAGAGGTTTTTCTTATGAAACCAAGCATCAACTCATTCATCTCAACGAGTAAAATTAATTTATGGTGCCTAATCATTAAAAGAAAGGAGGTTATACTGTAAATTCATGTTTATCCCAATTGAAAAGCGAACTTAATTCTATAAGTGCTAGAAAGAGAAGTTTTTCTTATGAAACCACAGCATCCGGTCATTTATCCTAATGTGTAGAATGAATTTGGTATGCCCAATCATTAAAAGAAAAGAGATTATTATGTGAATCCTTATTTAGCCTAATTGAAGGACTAACTATAATTCTAAAAAATATAGATAGAAAAGTTTTTCTTGTGAAACCAAAGCACTAATTCATTTATCCCAAAGAGTGGAATGAATTTGGGGTGCCCAATCATTAAAAGAATGTAGATTGTTACGTGAATTCTGTTTACCATAATTGATAAATGAACTTTGATTCTAAAAATGGTGGAAAGCGAAGTTTTTTTTATGAAACCAAAGCATCAGTTCATTTAGCCCAACGAGTGGGATGAATTTGTGGTGCCCAATGGTTAAGAGAAAGGAGATTATTATGTGAATCCATTTTTATCCTAATTGAAAGACGAACTTTAATTCTAGAAAAGGTAGAAAAAAAAGTTTTTCTTGCGAAACCAAAGCATCAATTCATTTATCCCAATGAGTGGAATGAATTTGTGGTGCCAAATCATTAAAAAAATGGAGATTATTATGTGAATTCGTGTTTATCACAACTGAAAAATGAACTTTAATTTTAAAAGTGACACAAATAAAAGTTTTTCATATGAAAGCAAAGCATCAATTCAATTATCCTAACTAGTAGAATAAATTTATGGTGCCCAATTATTAAAAGAATAGAGATAATTATATGAATTCATGTTCATCCCAATGGAAAAATGAACTTTAATTCTAAAAATGGCACAATGAGAAGTTTTTGTTATGAAACCAAAGCATCAATTCATTTATCCCAATGAGTAGAATGAATTTATGGTGCCTAATCATTAAAAGAAAAGAGATTATTATGTGAATCCATATTTATCCTAATTGAAAGATGAACTTTAATTCTAGAAGATGTAGAAAAAAAAGTTTTTCTTATGAAACCAAAGCATCAATTCATTTATCCTAATGAGTAGAATTAATTTACGGTGCCCAATCATTAAAAGAACAGAGATTATTATGCGAATTTGTGTTTATCGCAATTGAAAAATTAACTTTAATTCTAGAAGTGGCAAAAATAGAAGTTTTTCTTATGAAACCACGCGTCAATTCTTTTATCCCAATGAGTAAAATGAATTTGTGGTGCCCAATCATTAAAAAAAAGAGATTGTTATGTGAATCCATGTTTATCCCAATTGGAAAATGAACTTTAATACTAAACAATGTAGAAAGAACAGTTTTTCTTGTGAAACCAAAGCATCAGTTCATTTATCCCAATGAGTAGAATAAATTTATGGTGCCCAATTATTAAAAGAATGGAAATTATTATGTGAATTCATGTTTATCCCAACTGGAAAATGAACTTTAACTCTAAAAATGGCACAATGAGAAGTTTTTGTTATGAAACCAAAGCACTAATTTATTTATCCCAACGAGTGGAATGAATTTATAGTGCCCAATCGTTAAAAGAAAAAAGATTGTTATGTGAATCCATGCTTAACCTAATTGAAAGACGAACTTTAACTCTAGAAAAGGTAGAAAGAAAAGTTTTTCTTGTGAAACCAAAGCATCAATTCATTTATCCTAATGAGTAGAATGAATTTATGGTGCCCAATCATTAAAAGAATGAAGATTATTATGTGAATTCTTGTGTATCCCAATTGGGAAACGAACTTTAATTCTAAAAACGGCATAAAGAAAAGTTTTTTTGATGAAATCGAGGTATCAATTCATTTATCCCAATGATTAGAACGAATTTGTGGCACCCAATCATTAAAAGAAAGGAAATTGATATGTGAATCTGTGTTTATCCTAATTGAATGATGAACTTTAATTCTAAAAAAGCTAGAAAGAACAATTTTTCTTGTGAAACCAAAGGATCAATTCATTTATCCTAATGAGTAGAATGGATTTACGGTGCCCAATCATTAAAAGAATGGAGATTATTATGTGAATTCCTATGTATCCCAATTGAGAAATGAACTTTAATTCTAAAAAAGGCACAAAAAGAAGTTTTTCTTATGAAACCAAGGTAGCAATTCATTTATCCCAATGAGTAGAATGAATTTGTGGTGCCTAGTCATTAAAAAAAATCAGATTATTATGTGAATCCATATTGATCGTAATTGAAAAACGAACTTTAATTCTAAGAAAGGTAGAAAGAAAAGATTTTCTTATGAAGCCAAAGCATCAATTCATTTATCCTAATGAGTGGAATCAATTTATGGTGCCTAATCATTAAAAGAAAAGAGATTATTTTGTGAATCCGTGCTTATCCCAATTGGAAGATGAACTTTAATTCTAAGAAAGGTGGAAAGAAAAGTTTTTCTTATGAAACCAAAGCATCAATTCATTTATCTTAATAAATAGAATGAATTTGGGGTGCCCAATCATTAAAAGAATGGAGATTATTATGTGAATTTGTGTGTATCCCAAGTGAGAAGTGAACTTTAATTCTAAAAATGGCATAAAAAGAAGTGTTCTTATGAAACCAAGGCATCGATTCACTTATCCTAATGAGTAGAATGAATTTGTTCTGCCCAATCATTAAAAGAAAGTAGGTTATTATATGAATTCATGTTGACCCCAATTGAAAGACAAACTTTAATTCTAAAAAAGGTAGGTAGAAAAGTTTTTCTTGTGGAACCAAAGCATTTATTCATTTATCCTGATGAGTGGAATGAATTTATGGTGCCCAATCATTAAAAGAAAGGAGATTGTTATGTGAATCCATGTTTATCCCAATTGGAAGATGAACTTTAATTCTAAAAAAGGTAGAAAGAACAGTTTTTCCTGTGAAACCAAAGCATCAATTCATTTATCCCAACGAGTAGAATGAATTTATGGTGCCCAATCATTAAAAGAATGGAGATTATTATGTGAATTCGTGTTTATCCAAATTGAAAAATGAACTTTAATTCAAAAAATGGCACAAAGAGATGTTTTTCTTATGAAACCAAGGCATCAATTCATTTATCCCAATGAGTAGAATGAATTTATTGCGATTAATAATTAAAACAAAGCAGATTATTATGTGAATTCATGTTGATACCAATTAAAAGACGAACTTTAATTTTAGAAAAGGTAGATAAAAAAGTTTTTTTTGTGAATCCAAAGCATTAATTTGTTCATCCCAAAGAGTAGAATGAACTTGGGGTGCCCAATCATTGAAAGAATGAAGATTATTATGTGAATTCACGGATATGCCAATTGAGAGACAAACTTTGATTCTGAAAAATGGTGAAAAGTGGAGTTTTTCCTATGAAACCAAAGCATCAATTCATTTATCCCAATGAGTAGAATGAATTTGTGGCACCCAATTATTGAAAGAATGGAGATTGTTCAGTGAATCAGTGTTTATCCCAATTGAGAAATGAACTTTAATTCTAAAAAAAAGCACAAATATAAGTTTTTTTATGAAACCAAAGCATCAATTCATTTATCCCAATTAGTAGAATGAATTTATGGTGCCCAATCCTTAAAAGAATGAAGATTATTATGTGAATTCAGGTTTATCCCAATTGAAAAACAAACTTAAATTCAAAAAAAGGTAGAAAGAAAAGTTTTTCTTATGCAACCAAAGCATCAATTCATTTATCCCAATGAGTAGAATAAGTTTATGGAGCCTAACCACTAAAAGAAAGGAGATTATTTTGTGAATCCATGTTTATCCCAATTGGAAGATAAACTTTAATTCAAAAAAAAAAGGTAGAAAGAAAAGTTTTTCTTGTGAAGCCAAAGCATCAATTCACTTATCCCAATGAGTAGAATGAATTTATGGTGCCCAATCATTAAAAGAATTTAGACTATTACGTGGATTTGTGTTTACCATAATCGATAGATGAACTTTGATTTTGAAAAATGGTGAAAAGTGAAGTTTTTTTTATCAAATCGAGGCATCAATTCATTTACCTCGATGAGTAGAATGAATTTATGGTGCCCAATCATTAAAAGAAGATTATTATTTGAATATGTGTTTATCATAATTGAAAGATGAACTCTTATTCTAGAAAAGGTAGAAAGAAAAGTTTTTCTTGTGAAACCAAAGCATCAATTCATTTATCCCATGAGTAGAATGAATTTGTGGTGCCCAATCAATAAAAGAATGGAGATAATTATGTGAATTCGTGTTTATTGCAATTGAAAAATGAACTTTAATTCTAAAAGTGGCATAAATAGAAGTTTTTCTTATGAAACCAACGCATCAACTCATTTATCCCAACTAGTAGAATGAATTTATGGTGCCCAATTATTAAAAGAGTAGAGATTATTATGTGACTTTGTGTGTATCCCAAATAAAAAACAAACTTTAACTCTAAAAATTGCACAAAGAGAGGTTTTTGTTATGAAACCAAAGCATGAATTCTTTTATCCCAATGAGTAGAATGAATTTATGGTGCCCAATCATTAAAAGAAAGGAGATTATTATGTGAATCCGTGTTTATCCTAGTTGAAAGATGAACTTTAATTCTAAAAAAGGTAGAAAGAAAAGTTTTTCTTATGAAACCGAAGCATCAATTCATTTATCCCATTAAGTAGAATGAATTTGTGGTGCCCAATCATTAAAAGGATGGAGATTATTTTGCGAATTCATGTTTACCGCAATTAAAAAATTAACTTCAATTCTAAAAATGGTGCAAATAAAAGTTTTTCTTATGAAACCAAGCATCAACTCATTTATCCCAACGAGTAGAATGAATTTATGGTGCCTAATCATTAAAAGAATGGAGATTATACTATAAATTCGTGTTTATCCCAATTGAAAAGTGAACTTAATTCTAAAAGTGGCGGAAAGAGAAGTTTTTCTTATAAAACCATATCATCCGATCATTTATCCCAATATCTAGAATGAATTTGGTGTGCCCAATCATTAAAGGAAAGGAGATTATTATGTGAATTCTTGTTTAGCCTAATTGAAGGACTAACTATACTTCTAAAAAAGGTAGATAGAAAAGTTTTTCTTGTGAGACCAAATCATTAATTCATTTATCCTAAAGAGTGGAATGAATTTGGGATGCCTAATCATTAAAAGAATGTAGATTGTTACGTGAATTTGTGTTTACCATAATTGATAAATGAACTTTGATTCTAAAAAATGGTGGAAAGTGAAGTTTTTTTATGAAACAAAAGCATTAATTCATTTAGCCCAACGAGTGGAATGAATTTGTGGTGCCCAATGGTTAAAAGAAAGGAGATTATTATCTGAATCCATGTTTATCCTAATTGAAAGACGAACTTTAATTCTAGAAAAGGTAGAAAGAAAAGTTCCCTTGCGAAATGAAAGCATCAATTCATTTATCCCAATGAGTGGAATGAATTTGTGGTGCTGAATCATTAAAAGAATAGAGATTATTATGTGAATTTATGTTTATCGCCATTAACAAACGAACTTTAATTCTAAAAGTGGCACAAATAAAAGTTTCTCCTATGAAACTAAAGCATCAATTCAATTATTCCAACTAGTAGAATGGATGTATGGTGCCCAATCATTAAAAGAATAGAGATTGTTACGTGAATTCATGCTTATCCCAATTAAAAAACGAACTTTAATTCAAAAAATGGCACAAAGAAAAGTTTTTGTTATGAAACCAAAGCATCAATTCATTTATCCCAATGAGTAGAATGAATATATGGTGCCCAATCATTAAAAGAAAGGAGATTATTATGTGAATCCGTATTTATCCTAATTGAAAGATGAACTTTAATTCTAGAAGAGGTAGAAAAACATTTTTTCCTATGAAACCAAAGCATCAATTCATTTATCCCAATGAGTAGAATGAATTGCGATGCCCAATCAGTAAAAGAATGGAGATTATTATGCAAATTTGTGTTTATCGCAATTGAAAAATAAACTTTAATTCTAAAAATGGCATAAATAGAAGTTTGTCTTATGAAACCAAGCATCAATTCATTTATGCCAATAAGTAAAATGAATTTGTGGTGCCCAATCATTGAAAGAAAGGAGATTGTTATATGAATCCATGTTTTTCCCAATTGGAAGATGAACCTTAATACTAAAAAAAGTAGAAAGAACAGTTTTTCTTGTGAAACCAAAGCATCAATTCATTTATCCCAATGAGTATAATAAATTTACGATGCCCAATTATTAAAAGAATTGAAATTATTATGTGAATTCATGTTTATCCCAATTGAAAAATGAAATTTAACTCTAAAAATGGCACAATGAGAAGTTTTTGTTATGAAACCAAAGCATCAATTCATTTATCCCAACGAGTGAAATGAATTTATGGTGCCCAATCATTAAAAGAAAGGAGATTATTATGTGAATCCGTGTTTATCTTAATTGAAAGATGAACTTTAATTCTAGAAAAGGTAGAAAGAAAAGTTTTTCTTGTGAAACCAAAGCATCAATTCATTTATCCCAATGAGTAGAATGAATTTATGGTGCCCAATCACTAAAAGAAAGGAGATTATTATGTGAATTCATGTGTATCCCAATTGAAAAATGAACTTTAATTCTAAAAATGGCACAAAAAGAAGTTTTTCTGATGAAACCAAGGTATCAATTCATTTATCCTAATGATTAGAATGAATTTGTGGTGCCCAATCATTAAAAGAATGAAAATTATTATATGAATCTGTGTTTATCCCAATTGAATGATGAACTTATTCTAAAAAAGGTAGAAAGAACAGTTTTTCTTGTGAAACCAAAGGATCAATTCATTTATCCCAATGAGTAGAATGGATTTAAGGTGCCCAATCATTAAAAGAATGGAGATTATTATGTGAATTCATGTGTATCCCAATTGAGAAACGTACTTTAGCTCTAAAAATGGCGCAAAGAGAAGTTTTTCTTATGAAACCAAGGCAACAATTCTTTTATCCCAATAAGTAGAATGAATTTGTGGTGCCTAGTCATTAAAAGAAAGTAGATTATTATGTGAATCCTTGTTAATCCCAATTGAAAGATAAACTTTAATTCTAAAAAGGTAGAAAGAAAAGTTTTTCTTATGAGACCAAAAGATCAATTCATTTATCCTAATGAGTGGAATGAATTTATGGTGCTCAATCATTAAAAGAAAAGAGATTATTCTACGAATCCGTGCTTATCCTATTTGGAAAATAAACTTTAAGTCTAAGAAAGGTGGAAAGAAAAGTTTTTCTTATGAACCCAAAGCATCAATTCATTTATCCTAATAAGTAGAATGAATTTGGGGTGCCCAATCATTAAAAGAATGAAGATTATTATGTGAATTCATGTGTATCCCAAGGGAGTAATGAACTTTAATTCTAAAAGTGGCATAAAGAGAAGTGTTCTTATGAAACCAAGGCATCAATTCATTCATCCCAATGAGCAGAATGAATTTGTGCTGCCCAATCATTAAAAGAAAGTAGATTATTATGTGAATCCGAGTTGACCCCAATTGAGAGACAAACTTTAATTCTAAAAAAGGTAGATAGAAAAGTTTTTCTTGTAAAACCAAAGCATTTATTCATTTATCCTAATGAGTGGAATGAATTTATGGTGTCCAATTATTAAAAGAAAAGATATTGTTACGTGAATCTGTGTCTATCTCAATTGGAAGATGAACTTTAATTCTTAAAAAGGTAGAAAGAATAGTTTTTCCTGTGAAACCAAAGCATCAATTCATTTATCCCAACGAGTAAAATGAATTTATAGTGCCCAATCATTAAAAGAATGGAGATTATTATGTGAATTCGTGTTTATCCAAATTAAAAAATGAACTTTAATTCAAAAAATGGCACTAAGAGATGTTTATCCCAATGAGTATAATGAATTTATGGCAACTAATCATTAAAACAAAGCAAATTATTATGTGAATCCGTGTTGATCCTAATTGAAATACGAACTTTAATTCTAAAAAAGGTTGATAGAAAAGTTTTTCTTGTGAATCCAAAGCATTAATTTGTTTATCCCAATGAGTAGAATGAATTTAGGGTGCCAATCGTTAAAAGAATGAAGATTATTATGTGGATTCGCAGATATGCCAATTGAGAGATGAACTTTGATTCTGAAAAATGGCAAAAAGTGAAGTTTTTACTATGAAACCAAAGCATCAATTCACTTATCCCAATGAGTAGAATGAATTTGTGGCACCCAATTATTAAAAGAATGGAGATTGTTTAGTGAATCAGTGTTTATCCCAACTAAGAAATAAACTTTAATTCTAAAAAAAGCATAAATAGAAGTTTTTTTATGAAACCAAAGCATCAATTCATTTATCCCAATTAGTAGAATGAATTTATGGTGCCGAATCCTTAAAAGAATGGAGATTATTATGTAAATTCAGGTTTATCCCAATTGAAAAGCGAACTTAAATTCAAAAAAGGTTAGAAAGAAAATTTTTTCTTATGCGACCAAAGCATTAATTTATTTATCCCAATGAGTAGAATGAGTTTACGAAGCCCAACCACTAAAAGAAAGGAGATTATTCTGTGAATACTTATTTATCCCAATTAGAAGATGAACTTTAAGTCAAAAAAAGGGAGAAAGAAAAGTTTTTCTTGTGAAGCCAAAGCATAATTCACTTATCCTAATGAGTAGAATGAATTTATGGTGCCCAATCATTAAAAGAATTTAGATTATTACGTGGATTTGTGTTTACCACAATTTATAGATGAACTTTGATTCTAGAAAATGGTGGAAAGTGAGGTTTTTTTATCAAACCAAAGCATCAATTCATTTACCCCAACGAGTAGAATGAATTTATGGTGCCCAATCGTTAAAAGAAAGAAGATTATTATTTGAATCTGTGTTTATCCTAATTGAAAGACGAACTCTTATTCTAGAAAAGGTAGAAAGAAAAGTTTCTCTTATGAAACTGACGCATCAATTCATTTATCCCAATGAGTAGAAAAAATTTGTGGTGCCCAATCATTAAAAGAAAGGAGATTATTCTGTGAATCCGTGTTTATCCTAGTTGCAAGATGAATTTTAATTCTAAAAATGGCAGAAAAAAAGTTTTTTTTATGAAACCAAAGCATTAATTTATTTATCCCAATGAGTAGAATGAAGTTGGGGTGCCCAATCATTAAAAGAATGGAGATTATTATGTGAATTCGTGTATATCCTAAGTGAGAATCGAACTTTTATTCTAAAAATGGCATAAAAAGAAGTTTTTCTTATGTAACCAAGGCATCCATTCATTTATCCCAATGAGTAGAATGAACTTGTAGTGCCCAATCATTAAAAGAAAGTAGATTATTATGTGAATCCGCATTGATCCCAATTGAAAGACGAACATGAATTCTAATAAAGGTGGACAGAAAAGGCTTTCTTATGAAACCAAATCTTTTCTTCATTTATCACAATAAGTAGAATGAATTTGATTTGCCCAATCATTAAAAAAATGGAGACTATTATGTGAATTTATGTTTACCCCAGTTGATAGACGGACTTTGATTCTAAAAAATAATGGAAAGTGAAGTTTTTCTTATAAAACCAAAGCATCAATTCATTCATCCAAATGCGTAGAATGAATTTGTAGTGCCCAATTACTAAAAGAATGGAGATTGTTTTGTGAATCCATGTGGATCCCAACTGAAAAATGAATTTTAATTCTAAAAGTGGCACACATAGAAGTTTTTTCATGAAACCAAAGCATCAATTCATTTATCCCAATTCGTAGAATGAATTTATGGCGCCCAATCTTTAAAAGAATAGAGATTATTATGTGAATTTGGGTTCATCCCAATTGAAAAACGACCTTTAATTCAAAAAGACGTAGAAAGAAAAGTTTTTCTTATGCAACCAAAGCATCAATTCATTTATCCCAATGAGTAGAATAAGTTTGCGGAGCCCAACAATTAAAGGAAAAAAGATTATTCTGTGAATTCATGTTGATCCCAATTGGAAAATGAACTTTAATTCAAAAAAAAGGTAGAAAGAAAAGTTTTTCTTATGCAACCAAAGCATCAATTCATTTATCACAATGAGTAGAATAAGTTTGCAGAGCCTAACCATTAAAAGAAAGGAGATTATTCTGTGAATCCATATTTATACCAATTGGAAGATGAACTTTAACTCATTTTATTCTTTGAGTAGATTATTCTTGTAAAGCCAAAGCACCAATTCATTTTATCCCAATGAGTAGAATGAATTTATGGTGCCCAACAATTAAATGAATGGGGATTATTATGTGAATTCGAGTTTATCCTAATTGAAAAATGAACTTTATTATAAAAATGGCATAAAGAGAAGTTTTTCTTATAAAACCAAGGCATTAATTCATTTATCCGAATGAGTAGAATGAATTTGTGGTGCCTAATCATTAAAAGAAAATAAATTATTACGTGAATCCGTGTTGATTCTAATTGAAAGACGAACTTTAATTCTAAAAAAGGTAGATAGAAAAGTTTTCCTTGTGAAACCAAAGCATTAATTCATTTATCCCAAAGAGTAGAATGAATTTGGGGTGCCCAATCATTAAAAGAATGAAGATTATTATGTAAATTGGTGGATACCTCAATTGATGGACAACTTTGATTCTGAAAAAAAGTGGAAAGTGAAGTTTTTCTTATTGAACCAAAGCATTAATTTATTTATCCCAATGAGTAGAATGAATTTATGGTGGCCAATCATTAAAAGAATGAAGATTGTTTTGTGAATCCGTGTTTATCCCAATTGAAAAATGAACTTTAATTCTAAAAATGGCAAAAAAAAAGGTTTTTCTTATGAAACCAAAGCATCAATTCATTTATCCTAATGAGTAGAATGAAGTTGGGGTGCCCAATCATTAAAAGAATGGAGATTATTATGTGAATTCGTGTATATCCTAAGTGAGAATCGAACTTTAATTCTAAAAATGGCATAATAAGAAGTTTTTCTTATGAAACCAAGGCATCCATTCATTTATCTCAATGAGTAGAATGAATTTATGGTGCCCAATCATTAGAAGAAAGTAGATTATTATGTGAATCTGTGTCGATCCCAATTGAAAGAAGAACTTGAATTCTAATAAAGGTAGATAGAAAAGTTTGTCTTATGAAACCAAAGCATTTATTCATTTATCACAAAGAGTGGAATGAATTTGATTTGCCCAATCATTAAAAGAATGGAGATTATTACGTGAATTCATGTTTACCCCTGTTGATAGACAAACTTTGATTCTAAAAAATAATGGAAGGTGAAGTTTTTCTTATAAAACCAAAGCGTTAATTCATTTATCCCAATGCGTAGAATGAATTTGTGGTGCCCAATCACTAAAAGAATGGAGATTGTTTTGTGATCCATGTGGATTCCAACTGAAAAAAGAACTTTAATTCTAAAAGCGGCACATATAGAAGTTTTTTTATGAAAGAAAAGCATCAATTGATTTATCCTAATTCGTAGAATAAATTTATGGCGCCCAATTCCTAAAAGAATGGAGATTATTATGTGAATTTGGGTTCATCCTAATTGAAAAATGAACTTTAATTCAAAAAAAGTTAGAAAGAAAAGTTTTTCTTATGCAACCAAAGCATCAATTCATTTATCCCAATAAGTAGAATGAGTTTGCGGAGCCCAACCATTAAAGGAAAAGAGATTATTCTATGAATTCATGTTGATCCCAATTGGAAAATGAACTTTAATTCAAAAAAAAAAGGTAGAAAAAAAGTTTTTCTTATGAAACCGAAGCATCAATTCATTTATCCCACTGAGTAGAATGAATTTATGGTACCCGAATCATTAAAAGAATGGAGATTATTACTTGAATCTATGTTTATCCCAATTGAAAAATAAACTTTGATTCTAAAAATGGTAGAAAGAGAAGTTTTTCTTTCGAAACCAAGCATCAATATCATTTATCAGGATCAGGAGAACGTGTTTATAGTCCCTAATAATGAAAACAAAAGAGATTATTATGTAAATTCGTGTTTATCCTAATTGATAGACGAACTTTGATTCCAAAAAATAATGGGAAGTAAAGCTTTTCTTATAAAACCAAAGCATCAACTCATTTATCCCGATGAGTAAAATGAATTTGTGGTGCCTAATCATTAAAAGAATGGAGATTGTTTGGTGAATCCGTGTTTAGCCCAATTGAAAAATGAACTTTAATTCTAAAAATGGCACAAATAGAAGTTTTTTTTAAGAAACCAAAGCATCAATTCATTCATCCTAATTAGTAGATTGTTACGTGAATCTGTGTTTATCCCAATTGGAAGATAAACTTTAATTCTAAAAAAGGTAGAAAGAACTATTTTTCTTGTGAAACCAAAGCATCAATTCATTTATCCCAATGAGTAGAACGAATTTACGGTGCCCAATCCTTAAAAGAAAAGAGATTATTATGTGAATTCGGGTTTATCCTAATTGAAAATTGAACTTTAATTCAAAAAAAGGTAGAAATAAGAGTTTTTCTTTTGCAACCAAAGCCTCGATTCATTTATCCCAATGAGTAGAATGAGTTTGCGAAGCTAACCATTAAAAGAAATGAGATTATTCTGTGAATCCATATTTATCCCAATTGGAAGATGAACTTTAATTCAAACAAAAAGGCAGAAAAAAAGTTTTTCTTGTGAAACCAAAGCATCAATTCATTAGTCCCAATGAGTAGAATGAATTATGGTGCCCAATCATTAAAAGAATGAAGATTATTATGTGAATTCGTGTTTATCCCAATTAAGAAATGAACTTTAATTCTAAAACTGGCACAAAGAGAAGCTTTTCTTATGACACCGAAGCATCAATTCATTTATCCTAATGAGTAGAAAGAATTTGTGGTGCCCAATCATTAAAAGAAAAGAGATTTTTCTATGAATCTGTGTTTATCCTAATTGAAAAATAAGCTTTAACTCTAAAAATGGCACCAAGAGAAGTTTTTGTTATGAAACCAAAGCATCAATTCATTTATCCTAACGAGTAGAATAAGTTTGCAGAGCCCAACCATTAAAGGAAAGGAGATTATTCTGTGAATCCATGTTTATCCCAATTGGAAGATGAACTTTAATTCAAAAAAGGTAGAAAGAAAAGTTTTTCTTGCAAAGCCAAAGCACCAATTCACTTATCCCAATGAGTAAGATGAATTTATGGTGCCCAATCATTAAAGGAATGGAGATTATTATGTAAATTCAAGTTTATCCCAATTAAAAAATAAACTTTATTATAAAAATGGCACAAAGAGAAGTTTTTCCTATAAAACCAGAGCATTAATTCATGTATACCAATGAGTAGAATGAATTTAGGGTGCCCAATCATTAAAAGAATGGAGATTATCATGTGACTACATGTGTATCTCAAGTGAGAAATGAACTGTAATTCTAAAAATGGCATAAAGAGATTTTTTTATGAAACCAAGGTGTTAGCTATATGAGCTTTGAATTAATCTCGATTTTGATATAACTAAAACTTAAGTTTAATTAGCTTGTGTTTAAATATTTTCAAGATTAGTATTTTTCTTCATGAAAT